>CM041794.1:793065-1020565 GCA_023376895.1 Aspiorhynchus laticeps
TCTAAATATTAAATTGAAACTTACCTGATTGAACTCTTTCATTTGATCCAGGTGACAGTCTTTAAAGTGTTGTTAGTTTGATGTGTTTCCTCCTTTTGATGTCAGCACGTCTCAGTGCTTTTATGAAGCGAGTGCATCTGCGCAGCCTTCAGATCGCGCAGCAAGAACCGGGTTGACAGAAACCTGGTACCGTGACGTTTTCATTTTTTTAGTACCGACTTGGTATCGAAGTACCGGGTCTTTTGACAACACTACACTGCACACATACAACAAACTGCTACCACTGGTTACCATCCAATGCACATCCATGACATTTGCGTATCCAGCTTATGTACAATCTACTGCACTGTTGCACATTACTGTGTATGTATATATGTGTACATAATGTAGAATGTGTACATACAGTTATCAATACACATTATACACCGTAAGTATGTCTAACAGTACACTGTGTGTAGTCAAGTCAAGTCACCTTTATTTATATAGCGCTTTTAACAATACAGATTGTGTCAAAGCACTAAAGAGTATCAAGTTGGAGGATAGAGTGTCAGTAATGTATAATAATAAGATTAAACACTCAATTTTCAGTTAAAGGCATTTCATTATTGAATTCAGAGATGTCATTGTCTAGCTAAGTTTAGTTTAAATAATATCTGTGAAATTAAATTGACGATAATCGCTAGAAGTTAGGTATTTTATTATATTTTTAGTTATTTGTTTTAGTTTTAGTTTTATTGTATTTTAAGTCGAGGTCTTCACTGGGATTATGTCCCCGGGGCTCATCCAGGGGTCCGGCCTCCGCCGACAATCTGGGCCACAGATATCATCTCCCGGCGCCAATCCACCATCTGATCCAGACACGGACTGAGAAACAGAATAAGAAAGAAACAGACTAATATTAGCGTAGATGTCAATATTTTTACGATGTAACAAGTACATCATGTGTTATGGGAAGTGTTCCCGGTTCCGGTTGATCTAATTAATGCAGCCTAACAATCCTTTAACGGATTTGAATAATAGAAGTGTATTAGTGCGTTATGTGTACGCCAGGTTAAAGAGATGGGTCTTTAATCTAGATATAAACTGACAGAGTGTGTCTGCCTCCCGAACAGTGTTTGGTAGATTGTTCCAGAGTTTGGGCGATAAATAGGAAAAAGATCTGCCGCCTGCAGTTGATTTTGAAATTGATCAAATGGCCAGAGTTTTGAGAACGCAGCGGACGTGAAGGACTATAATGCGATAGGAGCTCGCTCAAGTACTGAGGAGCTAAACCATTCAGGGCTTTATAAGTAATTAACAAGATTTTAAAATCTATACGATGTTTAGTAGGGAGCCAGTGCAGTGTTGACAGAACCGGGCTAATGTGCTCATACTTCCTGGTTCTCTAGCTAAGAACTCTAGCTGCTGCATTTTGAACCATCTGTAATTTGTTTATTAAGCGTGCAGAACAACCACCCAATAAAGCATTCCAATAATCTAACCTTGAGGTCATAAACGCATGAATTAATATTTCTGCATTTGACATTGAGACCATAGGTCTCAGTTTAGATATATTTTTAAGATGAAAAAATGCAGTTCTACAAATGCTAGAAACGTGGCTGTCAAACGAGAGATTACTATTAAATAGCACACCTAGGTTCCTGACTGATGACGAGGAATTTACAGAGCAGCCATCAAGTGTTAGACAGTGTTCTAGGTTATTACTTGTGGGGGTTTTAGGTCCGATAAGTAAAACCTCTGTTTTTTCAGAATTTAGCAGTAAGAAATTACTCGTCATCCAGTTTTTTATATCGACTATGCATTCCATAAGTTTCTCAATTTGGTGTGTTTCACCAGGCCGTGAAGAAATATAGAGCTGAGTATCATCAGCATAACAGTGAAAGCTAACCCCGTGTTTCCTAATGATATTTCCCAAGGGTAACATATAAAACGTGAAAAGCAACGGCCCTAGTACTGAGCCTTGAGGAACTCCATACTGCACTTGTGATCGATATGATACCTCTTCATTCACTGCTACGAATTGATGGCGGTCAGATAGGTACGATTTGAACCATGCTAATGCACTTCCACTAATGCCAACAAAGTTTTCTAGTCTATTCAAAATAATGTTGTGATCGATAGTGTCGAACGCAGCGCTAAGATCCAGTAGAACTAATAGAGAGATACAACCACGATCAGATGATAAGAGCAGGTAATTTGTAACTCTAATGAGAGCAGTCTCAGTACTATGATACGGTCTAAATCCTGACTGGAAATAGTCACAGATATCATTTTTCTCTAAGAAGGAATATAATTGTGAGGATACAACCTTTTCTAATATCTTTGACAGAAAAGGGAGATTCGAGATCGGTCTGTAATTAACTAGATCTTTGGGGTCAAGTTGTGGTTTTTTAATGAGAGGCTTAATAACAGCCAATTTAAAGTTTTTGGGGACATATCCTAATGACAATGACGAGTTAATAATAGCCAAAAGAGGATCTATGACTTCTGGAAGCACCTCTTTTAGTAGTTTAGATGGAATAGGGTCTAACATACATGTTGTTGGTTTAGATGATTTAACAAGTTTATACAATTCTTCCTCTCCTATAGTAGAGAATGAGTGGAATTGTTCCTCAGGGGATCTATAGTACACTATTTGATGTGATAATATAGCTGACGTCTGCATGGTTACAATTTGATCTCTAATAGTATCAATTTTGGAAGTAAAATAGTTCATAAAGTCATTACTGCTGTGCTGTTGGGAAATGTCAACACCTGTTGATGCTTTATTTTTTGTTAATTTTGCCACTGTATTGAATAAATACCTGGGGTTATGTTTGTTTTGTTCTAAAAGAGACGAAAAGTAATCAGATCTAGCAGTTATTAAAGCTTTTCTGTAGGATAGGGTACTTTCCTGACAAGCTAAATGAAATACCTCTAGTTTTGTTTTCCTCCAGCTGCGCTCCATTTTCCGGGCTGCTCTCTTTAGAGTGCGAGTGTGCTCATTATACCACGGTGTTGGACTCTTTTCCTTAATCTTCCTTAAGCGTAAAGGAGCAATTGTATCTAAAGTGCTAGAAAAGAGAGAGTTCGTAGTTTCTGTTACATCATCAAGTTGTTCTGAGCTGTTGGATATGCTAAGGAATTGAGATAAATCAGGAAGATTACTTACAAAGCAGTCTTTTGTGGTAGACGTGATGGTTCTACCATATTTATAAGAAGGAGTTGAATTTACAGCTTTAACTATATGGAGTTTACACAAGACTAGATAATGATCTGATATATCATCGCTTTGCTGCAGAATTTCAACACCATTAACATCAATTCCATGTGACAGTATTAAATCTAGAGTATGATTTCGACTATGAGTAGGTCCTGAAACGTGTTGTCTAACCCCAATAGAGTTCAGAATGTCTATGAATGCTGATCCTAATGCGTCTTTTTCATTATCAACGTGGATATTAAAATCACCCACAATTAAGACTTTATGTGCAGCCAGCACTAACTCTGATAGAAAATCAGCAAATTCTTTAATAAAGTCTGTAGTGTACTGAGTATATGTATTGCACATTGTCATCTGTATAAGTCTGTAAGTATGTAATGGTACTGTCTATATGTTAATTGTTTCTGCACTGTATGGAGCACGCTCTCAAGAATTTCACTCATCAAGGCACATGTGCTGTGATGATGTGACAATAAAAGTGATTTGAAGAGTTTTTGGGTATAATATGTCACAGTTTACTTTATTTTGCTACCCTCACTTACATCAATGAACTATAGTGTCCTGCACTCACTAGTAAAAAAATATAAAAAATTACATCTGGTGTCTGATTTTTTTTGGTTTGACTGTATATACAAACCTGTACTCACACATGCATGTTGTTTTTTTAAGAGACACATTTCAATCATTGACTCACCATGTACTCCTCCTCTTCACCAAGGTAGAGGCAAAGAACTTTAATTATGGCTTCTATTTTCAGGTGGATATCACTTGTCTGTAAATATTAATTATTTGAATATTACTTTAATTGGAAGCATACAACATTGCCATAAATAAGAAATAAGTTCACTAAATATTTACTGCCTTAATTGCCCACCATTTTGCTGACAAATGTTGGCTCAGACAGTACACATATCCTTACTTCTTGTAAAATCTTGAAATATTTTGCCATTTTCTGGCCAGATACACCTCCTTTATTCTGGAGGACAGAAGCAAGCTGTGGAAGATATTTGTCCAGTGCCATGAAGGTGGATTCCAGCGGGATGGTGGTTATGCACCTAAATTCAGCACCAATCTATTATACACAGATGTACAGATCAGTCATTGCAGTCAGTCATGTGTCTGGTCTCACCTTTCTCACTCCCCTCTTTATATATTACTGCCTATTTTCTACTTGACCCCAATCAAATCCTTCTCCCATTCTCTGAACATCCACCACAGACTTAGTTCTATTAACATATGGCCTAAGGAGTGCATATATAAACACCTGTGTATAGAAAAATGTAAACACAAGCTTATCTCTTCTACCTGGAAAAGTGCAGGCCACTGGAGTTTAAAGTCTTCAACTATTGGACTGTCCTGTACAAGTTTTCTTCTCGTAAAAAAGTTTTTGACATCTTTTCCCTCACAACAGATACTCTGTTTCTCTGTCTGAAATCATTCAGCAGCTCACATCTCAGTTTTTCAAGGCTTTCACCTGTTTCTCCAGCAGGGTGCGCATGACAATAATAAACTTCAGCTTTTTTAGGTTTCTTAACATTTTTGTCTGGAAAGCACTCATCCCTGGACTTGTTCTTTAATGAAGTAAGAGTGAATTCAGGGCAACCAATGTTGTGCATCTTTGTCCTGTAGTTTGCCATTTTATGTTTGAGGCTGACTATCCATCCACCATATCCATTCACTGATCCTTTATCTCTCAAACATGGAAACTTTTCCTTTGCAACCTCATCTTGCTATCTTGTGGGTATGCTGTGTATTTGAAAATTTCTTCAGCCAACTTTTCCAAAATGCCAGACTTAAACCCGATTGAGTGCTTGGGGAATGCTGGGTTGGAGAGCTAAGGCTCAGATGAGAGTGCTCTGATATGTAAACCAATTTGACGGTGCTTTTGTCTTGTATATCTTGAATTGATGTCAGATTCGTGAATTCGTTATTAAAGTCTATGTCCATATACTGAAGACAGAAGTCTCTGATTATACCAAACGAATTGTGTGATGTAAATTCTCAATTGAGTCTGGCATCCCTGAAGGGAGGTCCAATCGTCTGAAGTCATTTTCTTCCACAATGACTCTGAGCTTCACACGTAATCTGCCAATGGGTAATGATCTACAAGGGCATCAAGGTGAACAAGAGAACCTGCAAAGTGGGACATGACTCATAAGCCCTGAAATGCTCCCAATACCATGCACTCATTCCTTTCACAGTGAAACTCAAATTCTCATCCACAACAACCATCTGGACAATTTCACCAAATTCTAGCAAGCCACCGAAAAAGGGCACAGACAACAATCATGACATTCCTGTAGTTTATACCATTAACAGACACAGTCTTTGTGAGATTAACACAAGTGAGATCAGGATATGTCTGTTTAAGAGCCTTCACTACATCCTGATTCAAAATATCAATAGGAACAGGTGAGACAGTTGGAACAGCTAAGCTAGTCTTGTCTAGTCTTGGTAGTTGACTCCAAGTGATATGCCAACATGAACTGTTTCACTGCCAGAGACGAGTATGTTTTTAAAGGAATGTGTGTGTGACCTGCTTGAAAAAATTATGCTTTGCCTCAAATCACAGCATCCACAACCCTACTAACAGGCCAGATATTTGATCATCTGGATAATGATCCACATAATGATGTTTCGGCAAAAGTTTTATGCCCGGAAAAACCTCTTGCAACCTGCTCCGAATTTTGCTTTGAAGATAAGCAATTGATTCAGTTGTGTGCACTGGTGCAACAACTAACCCAACAATATATTTGAGGTTCATCAAGACCTGCCATGCTGGCTCATCTGGAGGTACCAACTGTCCAAAAAAGAGTCCAACTGTCCAAAACGGGAACCCCCGTTTTCATGCGCATTGCCTCCAATGCTTTTATTGGACATGAATAAACGTGGAACTAGGGTTGGGTATCGTTTGTTTTTTTTTCGATACCGGTGCCAAATCGATACTTTTAAAACGGTGCCGGTGCCTAAACGGTGCCTGAACCGATACTTGTTTTTTTATTTATATATATATATATATATATATATATATATATATATATATATATATATATATATATATACGCACACACACACACTGTATATGGAACTAATGAAGCTCCAGGAAATCCTCAATATGGACAAAGGCATTGCTATTCCTGTAACTGAGTAAACAAAAGATATAAACGTTTTGAATGATAAAACAAATACATTAAGCCATCTCTGGTATTTTCATATTAATTAAGTATATTTAAAATCCATTGCTAATCAATGCATTAGTAGCCTATGGAACATATTTTCTGCCTCATTCTATTACAAGAAGCTATCAGATCACAAAAGGAAGCATTTAACTGGTGTTGTGGACTAAAAAGGTTATAATGTTCTATTTTGTTGGTTTAAACAGGTTTAAAAACGCGAATACAAGAGAATTTTAGCTTTAGGCATTTTAACTAAAGCCATGGCTGGGTGGTATATAGAGTTTGTACGATATATCGATATATTCTTTATAATCGATACGTTATTATGAAGCAACGCAGTTAATATTGATAAACAGTAGTTTGATACGAGCGCATCTGATAAAATATCTAGGGAGGACACAGACTGAACTGCTGCGGAGAAAGTGCATAATACAACTTGTTCTAAACATGTGACAAGCTTTATATGAAGGGCTATAAAAAAAACTTGTAAGATACAGTAGCCTATAGTTTATAGTTTCAGTTTAAAGCGGCTCGCGCTCTCCCTGTCAGATGCTCTGACAAAAAGGCTGCGTGTGCCGCTGACAGATGCTTCTCGTGCTGTTTAATGTGTTTGCTGTTTTCCGTAATGCATAACTTACAATTCACAGGTATATTCTCCATCTGTAAATGTTAGCAAGCCATGGAAATATTTCCATTTTGCTGTCAGAAGTGCGTGAGCTTTTGCTTTGCGATTCTCTGCTAAACTTCACAGACTTAGAATGAGCGCCGCAGTGCGCATGCGCACCAAACAGACGGCGCGCAATGAAATAAGAGCACAATAACTCTGACTAAAATATAAATTTTGCTGAAATATTTGTAGTTGTACCCTGTGATGCTTCTTACGTGCGTTTCAGAGAAACAAAGGACAAATATTTTAATCGATCGCTCAGGCATGGCACCGAAATGAGGCACCGAAATCTGCGTTCTGATTCGGTTCTAGTACATACCGGTTACATAGGTACCGGTGCCATAATGGTACCGGGTTTCGGTACCCAACCCTACGTGGAACAGCATGAGGGTGTTTTTTTTGTTGGCCCAAGTATTTCTGGATAATTTTTATTAAGACTATTAAGAGTCAAGAATCCCTTAGAAATTAACACATTTAGGCAATGTGCCAACTCAACTGGTAATATGCCTTCAAATATGTCATGTGCACTATCAGGTGGGTAACCAGTACTGACATTGAAATGGGAAAGACGTGCAGACAAAACACACCGTCTTTTGACACCACAACAAGGCTTTTCAGCATCCTCTGCTGATCTGACATGCATTTCATGCATCTCTTTGCTTCAGAGAGTAAAAACATCCAAACTCACTTCCTTGAGATATTACGCAGCACCTGAAAGTAGTCCCCAGCTCAGTAGCCTTTGATATAGCTGGGGACTACATTCAGGCGCTGCGTCATATCACTGCGCCTGCTGCACACATGGTACGGCAGCAAATTTCCTTGATTATTACGCCGGAATAAGAGTATAGATCCATCTATTTCTAGCCATATCAGCCTAGAAAATCGCAACTTTTCACTTTCCGCCGGTCTTAGTACATGATGTACCTACAGAAGAGTTATTATCGTCATTATTCATTATTCAATGATCTACGCTAAACTAAGCTAAAAGTGTTACCGCCTGATACGGGGTTGACGAGACGTGAGGCAAGCAGATCCATTTGCAAAGCTTTATTATAATACATGGTCATATTCAAGCAGGGTCAGTAAACAGCAAACAGGTATGGCAGGGGCAAAACACAGAGCAATCCGTAGAGCAAGCATGGGTCGACGATCAGCAAACAACATCCAACAAGGGCTAGGCAGAGAGATAATCCAGGTACACGAGCAGTAATCCACAAGGGGTACAAACAGAGTCCGAAGGGCTAGGCAAAGGGGTAAATCCAGGAATACGGGCAGGAATCAAACACGGGAAATCTAACTAGGTACACTGAGAACGCTTTGTAATGAAGCTAGGCTAAACAATACTCCGCCTTATCTGAGAGGAAGTCCCAGGCTTATAAAGTCTGTGTGATTGGGTGATGGTGATTGTGAGATAGTTCTCAGGTGTGTGCGTGATCAGTGCGAACAGCTGTGTCGGTGCAGTGGATGATGGGAAATGCAGTTCAATGGTGAATGGCAACAGTAATGTGGTGTAAGAGTCAATGTGGTGTACAAGTGACCTCTGGTGGCTATTGTGCAGAAGTTCATGGCCAGGACACCGTGACACCGCCAGACCCGGAGATCGGCTGAATGGATTACAAAAAGGTAAAACTCAACTGTTTAACTCTAGGGGAGTTGTAAAATGAGCCTATTTCCAAAAAAAGTGGAGTGTTCCTTTAACCTGTTAACCTGCACCCCCCATATTGGGAATCACAGCTGAAAATGACTAACTAACTTTAAATGGTAACAGTTCCTGACTTCAGTGTGCCACACACACAATTGTGGTGTCTTTGGAAAGAAGACCCTTTGGCCTTTACTATCCATCATCCAAAGTTGATAATGCTCAAAAATATAAAAAGTTATAGACACTGAAGTGCCTTGATAAAAATTGTACCACACTGAATTTTTTTTTATTTCATATAAAAATACATGAAATCAGTCCTGGAGCAATCCAGAAAAGTAATGGGTTGAAAGTCACATGTCTCATGAGTTTATATTTCAAATCTGAAGAAGATACCATGAAAAATGAGATTCCTGCAGACATTTTTCTAGCCCCCCCGCCCCCCCACTCCGTTTGAGGAAAAATATTTACCAAATTATTGAAGAGTTCTACTACACACTATTTAGTCATTATACATGCCACTGCAGTTTTTCAATTATAAAACAGTAGACAGAATCTTAGAAATCGTATAAGTGATTAATTTGAGCACTAGAAAAATACAATAATAATAATTTGAGTGATGAAAAAAAAAACAATAATAATAAAAAAAAATAACTTAATTACATACTGATTTCATGACAAACAGATGCTCTCCTGCTCATACATTAGTAATCACATGCTGAATATCATTCATACAGATGCAAATCATACTGATGGCTGCCCAGTATAGTCAATATTCACATTATAATAGCCTTTTATATAGACTGCATTCACACTGATATCTGTGAACAGTCAGTATTTACATGCTCATTATCAGTCATAGAGATGTTAATCACACAGATACAGGCAATTCCCCACAAAACACGCAAACATATATAAAACTGCTGAAGAAGAATTAAAAAGAAATGTTTTTTCTTTTTTTCTTATTGTGCTAAAAGATCGTTAAGTTACGCCCCATCAGATGACAGGTGCGTCACAGCGTGCGTCACGCGCTGTCGCGAGGTAGCGCCAGAATTCAAATAAACAATCTTCCGTGTATCTTTGACTTTTTTATTTTTGGATGATTTCATTCTGTTTGGGACATTGCCTGCTACAAAATCGTGCTGTTTTTTTTACCACCAAGACGCTGTTTTTGAGCGTAATTTGTTCCATAACGGACACAAACAATACCTTTCCCTCAAGAGATGAGACGTAAACAAAGGATTAACGATCTAAATTACAGCGTTGTTGTTTCTTTGGACTAAAAGTGCTCGATGGAATGTTGTTCACTGGACCCTTATCTTTCAAATGAAACCAGGATTTACAGCAGTGGATACATTTGAGAGTCGTTATCAGGATGAATATGGTATGTGCTGCGGGTTATTTTCTACATGTTTTGATGTGTACTGCTTACACAAATTTAGCAAATACATTCCGTATAAGCTTTCTATCGAAAAACAGCGATCTGTCGTCGATGCTAGAGGCTTAGACCTTCAAAATGATATATAGTTTGTCAAGATTCATTTTGTCCTGTTTTACTTTATCTGTTTGAAAACAATGACGTGTGCAAACAAAGAGCTTTCAGTGCGCCCACGTCCTGGTGCATGTTAACAGGCATGTTTAAAAGCAGTTGCAAAAACTTTAAGATTGGAACATACTGCATTGTTCTGTTATGTCTGTCATCCAAAATGTATTCTATTGGTTCAACAATTTTGAAATGATGATTGTAGTAAGTCTTGTGCTTAAATGATGTTCCAAGTGGAAATCCTTTACTAATTGCATTAGAAACTGGATTAGACATACACGTGCGTAGCAGTTGCAAGTTCTTCAGTGACTGGCCAGTGCAGCTGCAAGTCATGTCTATTCAGTATTCATGTATCACATTTTTTGCATTGCAAACAGAAGGTGTGCTCAACAAATAATGGAGCTCCTCCATCAATTCATCAACTGCAGCACTTCATCATCTGGATTATCCACATCTGCATCACTGTGACTGTTATCTGCATATATATTGACATAAGAACATGCAGGTTCAGATTCGGTTGGATCATAAGGCTCAGATTCTACACTGGTCAGTTCAGCTTTAGGGTCAATAGATTCAGCAACACTCTCTTGAACTACACCATCGTTAAAATCCATCAATGTATGCAGCTTATGTTTGTGACTTTTGTGATTCTTAAAGTTACTGTATACATTGCATTTATAGTCACATCCTTTGAACATACAGGTGACCGTCTCATTGTTTTTGAGGTGTGTAGAAAATTGTTTCAGACTTATGTGTAGAAAATAGTCACATTCTGTCCCAATTTTACAGAAAGAACATAAGTGACAGGAAAATGAAACCACGGGCTCAGGTTGCTTAGAGCTATCGGTGTGATACCTGGACAAATGTGTCATAAGTGCATTCCAGGTTTTAAAATTACTAGGGCAGCCAGGATGAATACATTTGAACTGATGACTATGCCCAAAATGGCCACGAAACAACATTTTTTTCTAATTGGCTTTAAATAATTGACATAGGCTTGTTCAAAACACAAAGAGAATATATCAAAACCACTTTTTTTAGTAAAATGAAAAACTAAATAAAAAATAATTGAATCAGCTACATTTAATTATGCTGTATTTAAGGCCAAATTCATTTTTCCCCAGAGTGCTTCATCTTTCAACAAATGTTTCTTTGCAAACTCTCCATTACATTGTGCCTCATTTACAGAACAAGATTCTCTGAACAAAAATCCTCAAGCAGGATCCAGGATGTCATTAAAATAAACAATCCACTTATTCCTGACGGGATCCTTCTAAAATCTGTTCAGAGACGTAAATGGATTGTTTAAACTAGGGATGTTCAATTTAACCGTTAACCAACCGATAAGAATTTTGACCAATTAATACAATCAATTAAACGGTTTAAAGTGAACATGAACATCCCTAGTTTAAACCAAATGTAAGAAATTGAATGTGCATCTGTACACTGTATCCAGTGTAGACGAGATAGTGGCAGTTATGTATGGCGTTCCAATGGGTTCTTTAATATGACTTTGCGCCAGGGACTCGTCTCACTGAAAGCCTCACTTGACGTCTTACGATTTTTTTTTATTCTACTATGCTTTGCATCTGTGACACTGTACTTCATTCATAGGTCGGAAAAAAAGATGTTCCACCCAATGTGCTGCAGCAGCCTAGAAATGCAAAGACAAAGGTGATGACTTTTCCGAGGAAGGCTTTATCAAAGCAGAAATGACAAAATGCTTAGGGATAAAATATCACACCTACGGCCTATTATATAAAAAATGGCCTATATTTTAACAAACAATTCAATTAAAATGTCAAACAAACAAAATAAACTAAATAAAAGTACTTAGATTTTTTTCAACCCTTGAGTTTTGTAATATTTTTTTTGCACCAATTGCTTGATGTGATATCCAGGGCCGGCCCAGGCTCTGTTGGTGCCCTAGGCGAGATTTTAGATTTCCACCCCCCACCCCCACTAAAATTCAGAAAATGCAGATTATTCTAAACTTTACTATAATATAATATAACATAAATACTGATAAGTATTAGCATAAATAAGTAGTAAATAAATTGTGATAATAAATAAATGCGCCTTGTAGGTATTTTGAGTGAATCTGTTAAAACATTGAAGAGACCAGACATGAGTTATAGCCTACTCCCAAACAGAGAAATGCAACCCACAACTATGCTTACAGTGACAAGTAGTTATTACAACAAAGAAAAATATGACTAACAGTCTATGTCTAACAGACAACAAAGGCAACAAAATAAAGGCTACATTTTGTAATTTATTTGTAGATGTTAGCCAGATAGCTAGCTAGTTAGTCTAATTACTAATCCTACATCAGTACTTCTGCAGCGATGTAGGACGATTTTGAAGTTGGAGGAGAAAATGAGATGGGAGTTTTTCGACATACCCTGTCATGAACTGGAAAAAACGCAGAGCTAGACAAGAGGAGCGTTTTAGGTTAAAAAGTATATAAATTGTAATTTTTTTTTAGAAAATAACCAATCGTTATGCTAGATAAGACCCTTCTTCCTCGGCTGGGATCGTTTAGAGCCCTTTGAAGCAGAATTTAAACGGCATTTTTGAAGTTCAAACTCGGGGGTGTTATGGGTTTGACGAGACGTGAGACAGGTGGATCCATTCGCAAGGCTTTATTAAAAGACATGGTCAATACAAGCAGGGTCGGTCAGTAGCAAACAGGTATGGCATGGGCAAGACACAAGAATAATCCAAGGCAAGCGTGGGTCGGAGATCGGCGTACAGTATCCAGAGGGCGAGGCAGAGAGATAGTCCAAGGTAACGAGCAATAATCCACAACGAGGTAATCAGAGTCCAAAGGGCAGAGCAGAGAGAATATCCAGGAAAACGGGCGGAGTCAAACACAGGAAATCAGAACTAGAGAACAAGAAACGCTTAGTATGCAGACTGGCTAACAATACTCGGCAGAGTGTGAGGGAAAGTCCATGGCTTAAATAGTGCGTGGGTGTGTGTGTGATTGGGTGATGGTGATTGTGAGATTGTTTTCAGGTGCAAGCGAGATAATGGTGAACAGCTGTGTGGGTGCAGTGGATGATGGGAAATGTAGTCCTTAGTGTGATCTGTGACGGTGTGAAAGTCCAAGTGGTGGGTGAGTGACCTCTAGAGGTGAGTGGCTGGAAGTTCGTGGTCTGGATTCGTGACATAGCCCCCCCCCAAAGAGCGGCTTCCAGACGCTCCTATGATCCAGGGTGGAGCGGACGGAGCTGGAGCCCGCCAGGGCGGAGCGGACGGAGCTGGAGCCCCCCAGGGCGGAGCGGGCAGGACTGGAGCCCCCCAGGGCGGGGCGGACAGACCCGGAACCCACCAGGGCGGAACAGACGGGACCAGAACCCACCAGAGCGGAGCAGATGGACCCGGAACCCACCAGGGCGGAACAGATGGGACCAGAGACCACCACAGGGAAGCAGACTGGGCAGGTAGCCCTGACAGCACCTGGAAGTAGAGAAGCACAAGGACAAACAACACAGGGAGAGCAGAAACAGACAACATTGGGAGAACAGAGACAGACAAGACAGGGAGAGCCTTCCTAGTCTCAGGAGCCGTGGCAGAGCAGATCTGGGAATCACAGGCGGCCTCCTTGGCCGGGACAGGACAGGGCGAGAGTTCATAGACGGCCTCCTTGGCCGGGACAGGACAGGGCGAGAGTTCACAGGCGGCCTTCTCAGCCGTGACAGAACAGGGCGTGAGCTTATAGACGGCCTCCATGGCCGGGGCAGGACAGGGCAAGAGCTCATAGACGGCCTCCTTGGCCGGGACAGGACAGGGCAAGAGCTCATAGACGGCCTCCTTGGCCGGGACAGGACAGGGCGAGAGTTCACAGACGGCCTCCTTGGCCGGGACAGGACAGGGCGAGAGTTCATAGACGGCCTCCTTGGCCGGGACAGGACAGGGCGAGAGTTCACAGGCGGCCTTCTCAGCCGTGACAGAACAGGGCGTGAGCTTATAGACGGCCTCCATGGCCGGGGCAGGACAGAGTGAGAGTACATTGGAGGATACCACCGACACCTCTGGAGGTTCTGCAGCTAATGCCGCCACCTCTGGAGGTTCTACGGTGGTAACCTGACCGAGTGAGAGTACGTTGCTGGGCGCCACCACCTTGCAAGGAGTTGAAACGAGCACCACTGTTTCAGAAGGTGCTGCAGCAGGTGCTGTCACCTCTGGAGACATTACAGTGGGCGTTGCTACCTCAGGCAGTCCAATAGTGGTGTACGCAGCCCAAATGCAACATAGAGCGACCCCTATCATGGGAAGCGCTTCCGACAGGGAAATCAGTTCAGGAGTAGGAGGGCCAAGGTGAGTGGATTTGGGGATACCAGCAGCGCGTGCAGACACCAGCGGTGCATCTCTCACGCTGGATATCAACCGGGGAACTTGAAGGACTGACCTTGAGTCTCTGGGTGGGATAGGTTCTGGCTGAGGAGCTGAGACGTGAAGAGGCTCTGGCTGAGGAGCTGAGACGTGAAGAGGCTCTGGCTGAGGAGCTGAGACGTGGAGAGGCTCTGGCTGAGGAGCTGAGACGTGGAGAGGCTCTGGCTGAGGAGCGGAGACGTGAAGAGGCTCTGGCTGAGGAGCTGTGACGTGACGTGACTCTGGCTGGTCAGCTGTGACGTGACGTGACTCTGGCTGGTCAGCTGTGACGTGACGTGACTCTGGCTGGTCAGCTGTGACGTGACGTGACTCTGGCTGGTCAGCTGTGACGTGACGTGACTCTGGCTGGTCAGCTGTGCCGTGGCGTGACTCTGGCTGGTCAGCTGTGCCGTGGCGTGACTCTGGCTGGAGAGCTGAGGCATGGCGTGACTCTGGCTGGAGAGCTGAGGCATGGCGTGACTCTGGCTGGAGAGCTGAGGCAGGGCGTGACTCTGGCTGGAGAGCTGAGGCAGGGCGTGACTCTGGCTGGAGAGCTGAGGCAGGGCGTGACTCTGGCTGGAGAGCTGAGGCAGGGCGTGACCCTGGCTGGAGAGCTGAGGCAGGGCGTGACTCTGGCTGGAGAGCTGAGGCAGGGCGTGACTCTGGCTGGAGAGCTGAGGCAGGGCGTGACTCTGGCTGGAGAGCTGAGGCAGGGCGTGACTCTGGCTGGAGAGCTGAGGCAGGGCGTGACTCATGCAGATCATCTGTGGCTTGACTTGACTCACGGAGATCACAGGTGGCTTGGCTTGACACGTGACAATCAACTGTGGCTTGGCTTGACTTGTGGTAATCAACTGTGCTTTGGCTTGACTCCCGGAGATCACTGGCGGCTGGGCTTGACTTGGGATGATCAACTGTGCCTTGGCTTGACTTGTGACGATCAACTGTGGCTTGGCTTGACTCACGGAAATCACTGGTGGCTTGGCTTGACTTGGGATGATCAACTGTGCTTTGGCTTGACTTGTGACGATCCACTGTGGCTTTGCTTGACTTGTGACGACCAACTGTGGCTTTGCTTGACTTGTGACGACCAACTGTGGCTTTGCTTGACTTGTGACGATCAACTGTGCTTTGGTTTGATTTGTGATGATCAGCTGTAGCTGGACTTGACTTGTGACGATCAACTGTGCTTTGACTTGACCTGTGATGATCAGCTGGGCTTTGGCTTGACTTGTGATGATCAACCGTGCTCTGGTTTGCCTTGTGACGATCAACTGTAGCTCGACTTGATCTTTTAACATCGGCTGTGACTTGACTTGACTCTTTAACAACAGCGGTGACTTGACTTGACTCTTTAATAACAGCGGTGACTTGACTTGACTCTTTAACAGCAACGGTGACTTGACTTGCCTCTTTAACAGCAGCGGTGACTTGACTTGCCTCTTTAACAGCAGCGGTGACTTGACTTGGCTTGTGATTGGCAGCAATGACGCTATGGGGTGTTGTTGTTGCCGCCATTTTGTGAGCGTGATCTAGCGTGGCTGTGTCCACACAATTGGGTGCGGTGTCTCGTTCCTCCGCGATCCCCACAGTGAACGAAGAGCCAACACATAGCAAAGCATAGTCCAAGAACTGACTGAGAGATGAACGGGGACCCTCACGGATTAGCTGTGACTTGAGCGGCTGGTTAATGCCGTCACAAAAGAAGTCTATGAGTACACAGTCTGGCAGATCAGAGAGATGGGCGAGATCTAAATAGTCCTGTACATAATCCTCGAGTGGTAGCGAGCCCTGCTCGAGGTGCAAAAGCATTCGTGCAATGTCCATACCTGGCCAATATCCATGTGAAAAGCCGCTGGATCCTTGTTTGGCCGAGTATTCTGTTATGGGTTTGACGAGACGTGAGACAGGTGGATCCATTCGCAAGGCTTTATTAAAAGACATGGTCAATACAAGCAGGGTCGGTCAGTAGCAAACAGGTATGGCATGGGCAAGACACAAGAATAATCCAAGGCAAGCGTGGGTCGGAGATCGGCGTACAGTATCCAGAGGGCGAGGCAGAGAGATAGTCCAAGGTAACGAGCAATAATCCACAACGAGGTAATCAGAGTCCAAAGGGCAGAGCAGAGAGAATATCCAGGAAAACGGGCGGAGTCAAACACAGGAAATCAGAACTAGAGAACAAGAAACGCTTAGTATGCAGACTGGCTAACAATACTCGGCAGAGTGTGAGGGAAAGTCCATGGCTTAAATAGTGCGTGGGTGTGTGTGTGATTGGGTGATGGTGATTGTGAGATTGTTTTCAGGTGCAAGCGAGATAATGGTGAACAGCTGTGTGGGTGCAGTGGATGATGGGAAATGTAGTCCTTAGTGTGATCTGTGACGGTGTGAAAGTCCAAGTGGTGGGTGAGTGACCTCTAGAGGTGAGTGGCTGGAAGTTCGTGGTCTGGATTCGTGACAGGGGGCACCATAGATAGAAGTCCATTATATGGAGAGAAATCCCGAAATGTTTTCCTCAAAAAGCAATTTCTTTACGACTGAAGAAAGAAAGACATGAACATCTTGAATGACAAGGGGGTGAGTACATTATCTGTAAATTTTTGTTTTAGAAGTGAACTACTCCTTTAAGAGCACATAAATAGCAAAACAATTTTAACTGCCTGTGCCATGCATAATTAATGCATTATGATGATGTATTATAATTATGTCATGACATAGAAAGTGTTTAAATTATTCCAACATGACATGTCAAATTTTATGACTTTTCATTGATGTCAATGTTATTTTATTCTAACATTATTTTAATCAGTTCGATGATAGATCAGTACTAAAATTGTTAACTGTGGTGCACTGAAATTATTTTGCTTAATATATGGGTGTAGGAGCACATGATGGTCACAAGAGGGCGAACTACCGACCCCAAAAAAAAAACTTTTAGTGCGGCACCCCCCCAGTCATTTTGCACCCTTGGCAACTGCCTATGTCGCCTATGCCACGTGCCGGCCCTGGTGATATCTGTCCTTCTCTCTGAGGCAATGCCTCTGTTAGGCCCCAGTAAGACAGAACATGTTTTTGCAGTGAGAGGTGCCTTTTTTAAAATTGTTTTCTATTGGCATTGAGCAATTTGTGCATTTGGAGAAACTTTTGGTGGCTGTCGCAGGTTACCTGGAGCTGTATGACTTCACGAACCGCAACTATCACAATGTTAACAAAAAGCAGCAGGCCTGGAGCCCGTAGTTGGAGAAATGGAGATGCACAGTGTCGCCAACTTGGCAACATTGCAGACCCCTTTAGCGACGTTTTTCCCTTCAAAATAGTGCCCAAACCTAGTTTCTGAGAATCACCGGTACTGCCCATAGACTGTATAAAAACAGTTACTGCCGTGCGATCGCGAGGTCTTGCTCTCCCAGCGCTCGCACACCTCTTGCGCGCTCTCTCTCTCTATCTGCTCTGTTCAGCGCCTGGCAGAGAGGACCAGCGCTTTCAGTTAAACACAGATACTATGTTGCTTCTCTAATTTTACATGCAAGTATAGCCGAAATCACAGCACAGCTATTGTATTTATCTTATGTGTATTTGATTTCATCAGACGACGGTGCGATTATCAGGATTTTTTGTGCAGATTAACATCTTGGAAGGGAGAGCTGGTTATGTCTTAATGGGTCACGTTTCAGTCACTATTTCATATTCATTCCGTTGTCTGACAACAGAAACTGTAAAATATACCAATGAGAACAGTTTTATTGCATTTTGCATTTATGCATTTGGCAGATGCTTTTATCCAAAGCGACTTACAGTGCATTCAGGCTATGCATTTTTTTATCAGTATGTGTATTTTATTGAGAATTTAGCTTCATCAAAATACAGTATGTGGGCACAGAAAGGGAAACAAATGTAATAATAAATAATAAATGTACATTTTGCATTTTCAGAAGAGGAGCTGCCCTGTGTGCAAAAATGTAAACAGGTTTGTTTTAGTAAATTGCTCGGTGCAAAGAAAGAGAAGTAATAGGAACCTGGTATTTATTTTTTCATGTGTCTAATAGACATGAACAAGTTCTTTGAAAAACAGCTATGACCTTTGAAACATACACTTCATGCTTTATGTTGACTATGGTTTCAATAATAATAAACATACATTTGCATAAAGCATCCATATTTGTCCATGCCCATGTTGATTAGAGTATTAAACATTTGAAAAGTATTAATTTAAGGTACATTTTGAAGAAATAAAAATGTGCGATTAATTGCAAGTTAAATCATGACAATCTTGCGATTAATCGCGATTAAATATTTTAATCGATTGACAGCCCTATTAAATATATATATATATATAATACTCATACATATTGAATTTACTTAATTTTTTTTGGTTTTGTGAACTTAATATAATGGCATAAGTTATCAAAAATTGAGTTGTCATAACTTATTATATCTGAGTGGACTTAATGAAAACATTTAATTAAACAGCAATCAAAACATACATGTAGCATGTAATACAAATATTTAACTTCTGTAAACTTAATTTTTTTAAGTTTATTAACTAAAAAAAACACTAAGGCAATCAGTTGCCTTAATTTTTTTTTAGGTCTGGTAACTTGTCAGGGTTTACAGTATACAAATAGTTATGTGCTGAAATGCCTGCCTCCTCGTCAATACAGTCATTTGTGTCTTAAATGCACATTAATAGTTAAAGATAAAACATGTGTAGTAGTTGGCTATATGAGATCCTGCCATTATATGATGAGATTTTAAAGGGATATTTCACTCAAAAATGAAAATACTGTCATCATTTACTCAGCCTCAAGTTGTTGTAAACCTGTTAAATTTCTTTGTTTTCCTCAACATAAAAGAAGATATTTTGAAGAATTTTCATAACCAGAAGGTTTCTGGTCCCCACTGACTACAATGTATTTTATTTTTTTCATACTATGGAAGTCCTGGGGTCCCGGCAACTGTTTGGTTACCAGTATTGTTCCAAATATATACTTTTGCATTCAAAAGCAAAAGGAAACAGGTTTAGAACAACGATAGAACTTAAATTTTTGGGTGAACTATTCCTCTAAAGCAGCCTAATATAGCTACTGTTGCCATTTGTGTCAAACATTAGAAAGAAAATCACTCACTGTCATTGACCGAATCACTTTTGTAAAATAAATAAGAATGAATTTAAATTAAATGTATGCAGTGAAGACTATTCAGTTTATTTGTACATTTATTGTATACAATATAATATTTCTTATTCAGTGCTTTAAGTGTTTCAAGTAGGTTGATTTCTTTGTTCTATTGTAATTCGTGACTGTTTACTTGTCTTAAGTATAAGCTTGTTTTTACTTAATATTTATTTATTTATTTATGTTTGTGATATTGAAATTGGTTACAAGAATTATGAAATTTCAATGCATCAAACATTTTGATAAGATAAAAGTCCTATTTAATAAAGCTTCATATATTGTGATGCAGTAAGTCATAGACCCAGTGAGATCTTAATGCAGCCCTGAATATGGCATAATATAGCAGTGGGAATACTGTATAAAGGAAGCAAAGCATCATAAGTACATTGTTACATAACCCACTTGCACATTACTTGTGAAAAAAAAGAGAAAATAACACATAACGATGAGCTCCTACTTTACACCTCATGTTCACTTCACGAAGGCTGAAATTCACAATATTATGCTATACACTGTAGATAATCACATATGAAAACAGTGCATGACGTTTTGCAAAAGCAAACATGAACAGGCCTACACCACATGGTGTGGTGTCATACCATCGGACATTATATATGATATAACTTTACAAATATGACAGCTCTCGGGAGCAACACAAAATATATATCCAGAAATGATATTTCACAACAATATTAGCAGGAAATATCATATTTACAATGGATGGTCTTAAAGGGATAGTTCAATTCAATTCAAGTTTATTTGTATAGCGCTTTTTACAATACAATCGTTGCAAAGCGCTTTACAGGAAATTAAGTTTCTACAATATATTTATACATTGTAGAAACTTAATATATTAACTTATGGCAAAATTTGTTAATTCTGCATGTTGTTGGGGGATCAGAGGTTGGCATCCTCTGAGGTCCTCCGAGGGGTCGGCATCATCTCTTCTCAGGTGTTTGGTCATCTCAGATCATTTAAGGGCTGGATCCAGACTGAAGCTTGTGTAACTCCTAGCTGTGGCAGAAACAGAGAAACAAAGAGACATAATTAGCGTAGCTGTTGTTCCATTCAAGCAAAAATTATTTGTTCAACCCAAGCTAAAGAATAATAATGTGCGTTTGATCAGATATAACTGCAGTACAAGATTATGAGATGCATTATATGAATGCATTATGTGAATGCTTGGCTAAAGAGATGTGTCTTTAATCTAGATTTAAACAGATAGAGTGTGTCTGAACCCCGAACGTTATCAGGAAGGCTATTCCAGAGTTTGGGAGCCAAATATGAAAAAGCTCTACCTCCTTTAGTGGACTTTGCTATTCTAGGTACTACCAAGAGTCCAGAGTTTTGCGACCTTAGGGAGCGTGATGGATTGTAGCGAGATAGAAGACTAGTTAGGTACGCAGGAGCTAAACCATTTAGGGCCTTATAGGTAAGTAATAATATTTTGTAACTGATACGGTACTTAATAGGTAGCCAGTGCAGAGACTGTAAATTTGGGGTAATATGATCATATTTTCTTGACCTGGTAAGGACTCTAGCCGCTGCATTTTGGACTACTTGTAGCTTGTTTATTGAAGATGCAGGACAACCACCTAGCAGTGCATTACAATAGTCCAGTCTAGAGGTCATGAATGCTTGAACTAGCTTTTCTGCATCAGAAACAGGTAACATGTTCCTTAGCTTGGCAATGTTTCTAAGATGGAAGAATGCTGTTTTTGTAACATTGGAAATATGTTTTTCAAAAGACAAGTTGCTGTCTAATATAACACCCAGATTTTTGACTGTAGAGGAAGTAACAGGACATCCGTCTAGTTGCAAATTGTAATCCAAGAGATTCTGTGTACTGTTATTTGGTCCAATAAGTAATATCTCTGTCTTATCTGAATTTAATAGGAGAAAATTATTGGTCATCCAATCTTTTACATTTTTAACACACTCAGTTAACTTAGATAATTTAGAAGTTTCGTCTGGTCTTGTTGAGATATATAGTTGAGTATCATCAGCATAACAATGGAAACTAATCCCGTATTTTCTAATAATATTACCAAGGGGCAGCATGTATATTGAAAACAGCAGAGGACCTAGGACAGATCCTTGTGGTACTCCATACTTTACTGGTGATAATTGAGATGACTCCCCGTTTAAATAAACAAAGTGGTAGCGATCGGACAGGTAGGATCTAAACCATCTTAAAGCCTGCCCTTGAATACCTGTATAGTTTTGTAATCGATCTACGAGTATTTCATGATCTATAGTGTCGAACGCAGCACTAAGATCAAGTAAAACTAGCAATGAGATGCAGCCTTGGTCTGACGCAAGAAGCAAGTCATTTGTAATTTTAACAAGTGCAGTTTCTGTGCTATGGCGGGGCCTGAAACCTGACTGAAATTCTTCACAGAGATCATTTTTTTGCAAGAATGAGCACAATTGAGCAGACACAACTTTTTCTAAAATTTTAGACATAAACGGAAGATTTGAGATGGGTCTGTAATTTGCCAGATCACTAGGATCTAGTTGTGGCTTCTTAATAAGAGGCTTAATAACTGCCAGCTTGAATGGTTTAGGGACGTGACCTAAAGATAACGATGAGTTAATAATATTGAGAAGCGGTTCTTCTGCTACAGGTAACTCTTTCAGTAATTTAGTAGGTACAGGATCTAATAGACATGTTGTTGGTTTAGATGTGTTGATAAGTTTATTTAGCTCTTCCTGTCCTATAGTTGAAAAGCACTGCAGTTTTTCTTTGGGTGCGGTGAATGAGGCTGAAGTACTAGACGCCGTAGAATCTACATTAGTTATTGTACTTCTGATGTTATCTATTTTATCAGTGAAGAAATTCATAAAGTCATTACTATTAAACTGTGAGGGAATATTTAGATCGGGTGACGTCTGGTTATTTGTTAGTCTAGCCACTGTGCTAAATAAAAACCTTGGATTATTTTGGTTATTATCTATGAGTTTGCGGATATGCTCGGTCCTGGCAGCTTTTAGAGCATGTCTATAGCTGGACATACTGTTTTTCCACGCAATTCTAAAAACTTCCAAGTTAGTTTTTCTCCATTTGCACTCAAGATTACGAGTTTCTTTCTTGAGAGAATGGGTATAACTGTTGTACCATGGTGCAGCACGTTTTCCTCTAACCTTTTTTAATTTGATGGGAGCAACAGTTTCTAACGTATTAGAGAGGATAGTGCCCATGTTGCTAGTCATTTTGTCAAGTTCATTTGTATTTATGGGTACACAGAGCAGCTGTTCTCCCAAAAATGAAAATTCTGTCATCATTTACTCACCCTCAAGTAGTTCCAAACCTGTATTAACTTATTTGTTCTGCTGAACAAAAAGGAAGATATTTTAAAGAAAGTTTGTAACTAGGCTGTTTTAGGGCACCATTGACTTCCATAGTAGGAAAAGAAAATACTATGGAAGTCAATGGTTCCCCAGAACTGCTCTGTTTCCCACATTCTTCAGAATATCTTCCTTTGTGTTCAGCAGAACAAAGACATTCATACAGGTTTGGAACTACTTGAGGGTGAGTAAATGAAGACAGAATTTTCATTTTTGGGTGAACTATCCCTTTAAATTTACCACAGTTCAGAGAGAGTGTGTGTCTCTCTGGTACTGCTCACTGCAAATCACACAAAATGTCCGAGAGCAAGTGTGCATGTGCATTACCCTATACAGTACGTAACACACACAACTACTGACGACTTCAGGAAAATACAGATATTCACTGTTTCTTTTGACTTTGTAATTTACAGAACACAGCAAGTTACAATGAAATAATGGGTTTAAACAAGCAAAGAGAGAAACTAGCAACTATCAATTTACCACCCGGTTACACATAAATTCAGATTACAGTGTTTTACAAATAAATTAATTGTTTTGCTGTAAGCAGACTAGAGAGTGTGAAGGAAATGTCCATTTATGAGGATTTTTTTGTGTTTTTGTTTTCCTACTGTAGCCCCCTTACCAATTTACCGCTGGACGGATAAGGGCCCGAGTTCGAAATTCTAATTGATCCTTTGTTTAACTGTCTTCTGATGGAAGTTTATGACTAACTGATTACTTGTTGACTTATGCTTACTTCACATACTCACTATGTAATTCAATCAAGGAAATGGAACACAACACACTACACAATTAAATGAGTGAATTCAAAGATGTATTAATAGGAATTCACTTAGGCAAATGATAAGAATGCTGTAGATGTATAGTTTTAACAACAAATGAATTCAAAAAACAAAAGAAGAGAAATACAAAACAAAAATACACCAATAAATGGATTAATGCAACCCCTTATCTGGGTTTTATTTATGCTTTTAAATAAAATAATTTCTGTCTCTTCAACAGTTTGCTTTCAACTAAACCTGCTCTTATTTTATCCGTTTCCCTGTCTTAATCTTCAAATTATCTCACCAACTGAAAATAGCCTTTCTGAGTTACGTAAATGATTTTCTATAGCGTTAGGTTACAACACTTCAAACTAATAATAACAACGGTGTTCTTCTGCGGACCACACTTCCACAAATCTAACGTTAACGATACCACTCAACTCAGAATAGAAACTTGAAATGAAATACTCTATTAAGATTGGTCAAATTAACACATATGTGGATCCACACTCACTCATACACACATAAATCCCACTGAAACCCACCCCGTTGCAGGCCTGATTAGATGCTTGCGATCGTTGTGGCCAGAAAACAAAGGCCCCTTCGCTCAGCCGAGCAAAACAAAATAAAGTCTGTGTTACCTCAATGATCCGATGTGAGCGACTTGTTCATGTAGGTGCAAGTTGATTCAGTTCTTTGGTTGAAAAGCGACGTCCCGCGATGCCAGAGGACCTGATGAGTTCACGGTACTCACAGGGCTATCTGGTGATGTGTTGAATTGGTCATCCAACGTTGCCAGAGGACCTGATGAGCTCACGGTACTCACAGGGCTATCTGGTGGCGCTCTTCATCCATCTTGTGCCGAGATACTTCAAACAATAAACTGTCAGGTCACTGTTACTCGAATGGTTTTCAGAAAATAAAGTCTTGAGTCCGAGGCGGATCACACGACATACGTTGAACTCAAAACATAACAAACAGCGTACACTACACGAATCATACGAAATCACAAATCTCTAATCCTTCACACTTCCGTCCTCGGGAGCAGCACGAGTGGTACCACTAGACCAACAGGAACATAAATATCGATAGAAACAAATAAAAGGTCTTTTTTATGGTCTAAAATCCTGAGTTTCTCGTATCGACATCATGCGTCACTCTTCCCCTCTATAAAGGCACGAGTCGTACCTCTATGTTGACGGTAATGTTAACTGTACTTAAACACGTTTAGGTTTTATGGCCTAAACCCCCGTTTCTTGCTTTTACTTTGAGATAATCGCTGGAAACGTCTAAAGCCCTATTCGGACGGTAATTGTTTCTCAGGGGGACGTAAGTGATTTTCACCATATACAGGGGGTAGTTGGTGATTTAATTGCCGTCCGAATCAGGATGTCGGTGTTTTTCTCTCACCACCCCCGTGAAAATCCCCGACCGAATTACCTACTGTTTTTTGACAAACACCAAGGTCGTGTGGTAATTTAATTGCCGTCCGAATCCACATCTCTGAGTTTACGAGAAGAAATCGATTGAAAATTGCGTGTTTAATCCCTTTTTGAGCACTCCCCAACACCGTAACTTGGTACTTCGGTGTAATTTACATATTATTTCTGAAATGCTGGAAAGTATTTAAAAGAACAATATTAACTTCATGACTGCTCAACCACAGCAACTAGGAGCAGAAAAAGAAGAAAAGCACAAACTTTCAAATGGGTCTTTATTGTGGCAGCAGCAGGTATGCAATACAATTTTAAAATGTGTATTATAAACAGATATATATTGCGTATAATTATATACAACTATAGCGCGTCTATTTTCCTATTTTTAAACAGGAGATTTAAATAATCAAATAATAAATATTATGAAATATGCTTGGAATAATAATAATACATTTTACATAATAAGTATTTTTAAATACATTTTACACAATAATAAGAATACATTTGTAAATAAAATTAATTTTATTTACAGCAGACATTTATGTGATTGGCCACGTGAGCAGCGCGTTTCCGGGTGCGCAGGATCACAGTACTCGCTCCTCCACTGTGAATAAATCTCCATCCGAATCCATGAGTTTTATCACTGAGGTGATATGTAAATTTATTTTTACAGACGTCCATATGAGAAACAATTAACGTCCGAATCGAGCTTAAGATTTTATGGAATAAAATCCCTGTTTAACCAGATGATATCCCGCTTCTCTGCTTCTCTCTCTCTCGACTGACTTTTCGCTCTTTTCTAAGTCCCGCCCCCCTCTCCCTCCTGATTGGAGGAATGACCTTAGATACTGTTATTTAACCAAGGTGATAACAGCAACACACAAACATGCTGTTAAGCACATGTTCGACCAAGTGAGTTTCAACCGAACTCCCTGTGTAAGCGAATCTCTTAAAGAAACAACACCTAGTACAAAATACATTCCCTTTCCCACTAACACAAAAAAAAACATTTTCTAGTAACAGGGTTACACTACTATTACAGTCAATATAGGAGTGTGTATATGTGAAGTTTTTAGCTCATGGACTGTCTTCCCCTTCAACGGATCCTCAAGCTGGTTAGAACTTGTTTGCATGATTTCGAGACATCCTGTGGTTGCTGTATCTTAGTTCTGAGAAATCATATGTAGCATCCGTAGAGGTGCCAGATGAGGGGGAGGGGATAATATCTTTATATAAACCCCACAGTGGTATAGAGGTTTTTGTCTTCTCACTGCAGAATCTCTGTATGTCAGACAAACTTCTTGCAAGAATAAACGTCCTACTTTTCTGATAGCATTGCTCTCTGAGTTTTATTCCACCTCGACACAAAGTTGGAAAATATTTTTCCACAACAAGAGTGACACTGAAGGTCTTCTGGCAAGTTTGACACATTCAATCCAGCAATAACCATGAATTTCGAGTGAGTTGAAATGTATGCGTTTTCTATATAAATGATGTAAGGGATAATCCATGGCTGTATCATGGTCACTTGGCATTAACAAGTTAGCTAAAGCAGTTGATGATGTTTGTAGTGCAATATTTGACCGTAAGGGTAAAAATGATGGTTATTTTAACCAGTTACATATAATGTAGCAATTTAGTAACAAAGCTGTTTTATTAATAATAGACACAGTGTAGTGCTTCTGAATGTGTGTGAGCATTGTGATATCTCAATATATCATCAGCTGACGTGTACTGTCTAGTGGTTTTTATAGGTTTATATTTAAATTCACACATAATATAGGTTTTAAGACTTCGCCCAATGTTAGTATTATATTTAACACTGATGAAAAGCAGGGTTGTTAATATAAAGGTGCTCACTGGCTTAGACGCTTAACATCTGAGCCTGCACAATACGTGGTGTACTAATATTTGTTTTTTTCCTTTGACCATATTACAGAAAGTCCTAACACAAGCATCAGGGGCAGACTGAGCAGTCCGTGGTACACAATACAGAAATTTAAATGTAGTTTAAATATAAATTATATAAAAAATAAATAAATTATGCTTATTATCATTAACATAATACATGACTGGCATGCTTTGTTAGAATTTGTCTAGTCTCCCCTGGTGTACATCAAATAGAATTTTAAATGAATCTTTATACTGACCATTTTCAGTTTATTATCAGTTTATTTGTTATATTATAACTATAGCCTACCATAAAATCAGTCCATATGACAAAATGCCCTCGTATGGAAGATTTGAAATGAAGTGCAGAAATCATGTGGACTGTCTTTATAGTGCATAGTAACAAGGTGTTAATGTTCTTGAAAAAAATTGGGCCACATGGGTTAGGAATGATGCAAGGGTGACTTGCCTACATAACTCAAACTGTAATTAGTTATACTAACTTCTTATTACTGTTCACATTACTAGCAAAATATTAGGAAACTGATTGAAATGATTAAGTAAGTTGAACTAAAATCATTAAGTAAAGACATTAACGGTTAAGCAATATTTGAAAAATGCTTTTGACCACAGGGTCGGACTGAGTCTCACTTGCAGCCAATCAGCAGTAAGGGGCGTGTCTAGTAATGATAGGGAGAAGTGAGTGCTTTCAAATTTCAACATCATTTGGCAAAGTTTGCTTAGTGCACCTTATGAAAAAGAAAAATTAATTGATTGAAAACATGCCACCAAAGATCAATGACGCAAGACTGTTGATTTTGATTAGCACAATCCAACACAATCCTACAATTTGATTAAAAAACATCACATCCAATGTTGCTGTGCATTGCTTCCATATTTAATCTGATTATTACCAGTGTTGGGAAGGTTACTTTGGAAATGTAATAAGTTACAGATTACAAGTTACCCTACTTAAAATGTAATAAGTAGTGTAACTTTTCAATTACTTTATTAAAGTAATGTAACTGATTACATTTGATTACTTTTTGATTACTTTTCTAAATTTCTAATGTTTTCAACTGTTAATAATTTCCACACATGTTAACCAGGCAGGGTTAACCTTACAGTAGTGCTCAACACTGATTACTGTCAGACTTTCGAAATTTTCATCACTTGAATTAAGATTATAATATTTTAATTTTAAAGGAGACATTGGATGAAAAATATCTTTATTTGCATATAAATGTGTCTTAGCAGTTTGTAGACACAATCACCCTACAATGATAGAAATTCACTCCTTTTTTAATCCCCCCAAAACCTAAACAGTCTCAATTATCAAGCCATTTTGATTTTGGAGTGAATAACCAGCACTCTCTTCCACCTTCAATACCACGACTGAGGTGAGACCCTTGAGCAAGACACCAAACCCCCAACTGTTCCTCGGGTGCAGCAGCAATATGGCTGCCCACTGCTTCGGGTGTGTGTTCACGGTGTGTGTGTGTGTGTGTGTGTGTGTGTGTGTGTGTGTGTGTGTGTGTGTGTGTGTGTGTGTGTGTGTTCACTACTGTGTGTGTGCACTTGGATGGGTTAAATGCAGAGCACAAATTCTGAGTATGGGTCACCATACTTGGCCTCACTTCACTTCTCTTTCACTAAATGTGTTTATGCCTGGCTGCGCAAATCATTTTACTCCAGTCTATTTTCTGAATGAGGGACAATTCAAGGCAGGTTTTTTTAAAAAGTTAAAACTCAAGGATGGATCACTTCCACAGATGAGAGGGCCAGGGTGAGCAGTGCTCATTACATGTAAAGAGATATGCACCGAATCGAGTCACTGTGAACAGAGCTGTTTTGACAAGGTAAAAAGGGTGTTGTTTTACTCGACCACTGAGACCATTTCAAGAAAACCCTATGAATCATACCACCTTGTGGAAAATGGGCATCCGATGTCCCCTTTGAAGCACAGCCACCACAAAATCAGACTTAATTTAAAATCATGCTGAGGTTAAATACACTCTCAAAAATAAAGGTGCTTCAAAAGGTTCTTCAAGCGATGCCATAGAAGAACCATTTTTGATTCCACAAAGAATTCAGTCCATTCAGTCAAAGGTTCTTTAAAGAACCATCTCTTTCTTACCTTTTTATAATCTAAAGAACCGTCTTTCACCACAAAGAAGCTTTTGTGAAACAGAAAGGTTCTTCAGATGTTAAAGTTTCTTTATGGAACCATTTAGACAAAAAGGTTATTCTATGGCATCGTGAAGCACCTTTATTTTTAAGAGTGGGCAGATTTAAAATCATAACAAGAAATAATAAGAAACAAGAAATAAAAAATAGCTATGATACTGTTTTTGAAATCAAATCTTTGCGTAGCTATGACAGGAAACACTGGATCTAACAATGCCTTAGAAAAAAAGAGTTAATCTTAACCTGTGCAAGCACGGCTCTTAATGGTATGTTTGGTTGTTGTTGTCTCATACTTTTAAATATGCTATTTGTAAGTGCTACTGCTTCTGTTAGCTTTTAATATACGGTTTTATCCTGATTAAAGCTTTAATACAGCACAGCAACCGCACGCGTGTCCATTTATAATGCTTCTCATTGCTGTGTGAAAATGTCTATAATTGGAACAGTTTGTTGGAGCTTATCTGACGATCTGAATGAGAGAGAGAGAGAGAGAGAGAGAGAGAGAGATGCAGAGCAGGGCGACAGAGTAACAGTATTAAGAACCGTTGCTTTAATGATTTTGAAACTTGAGAATCCATTAGAATCGTTAGAAGACAGAATCGTGATTCATATATGAAGAGATTTTTACATACATCCCTAGTTTTCTCTTCCTCTTCTCTAAAGCAGGGCAGCATGGCCTCGCCCCCTTTGATGCATGTTCCCGGGGGCGGGGTTTATCTGGGTCTGTGATGTATCAGACCCGGTAAGTAACTCGTTGTAGTCCCTTACCTGTCGTTTTTGTAGGCATTAAACTGCCAGAATTTTAAAAGACGATATCTCCGTTTGCATTGAACTTTCAGCGCCGCAAGTCTGCAGATATTGTTTATGCTCAAACAGCAACATTACACACTAACTAATGTTAAAAAAGTGAAATCTCAATCAACCACCAAATATATAACACTGTCATAACAGCACACACTTTAGTGAAAGCCAGTTTTCCCATGTTATTGTTCAAGTCTGAGGATGATAACTCCCCCACTTTAAGGTTTTTTACATAAGTGAAATTACTGAACTTCTACCTGGAAAGCAAGCTATTCACTCTTTCTTTTGCAGGAACACACAGACACAGTGATACAGTAATACTGATATACTGATATAATAAGTTACAGGATCAGCAAATCAGAATTAAGGACCAGAACTATCCATTTTATAATATGTAATTGGAATGTTCTTGGTTATCTTATAACCTTAGGAAATCATATTGACAATATTGTGAGTTGGTGATATGATGGTAATGAAATTACAAGCATGCAATGTCCTGCCAACGTTGTAAATTAGTAAGTCATTAAAGATTTGACTTGTAATTGTAATTTATGGCTGTTCTCACTTTTATGTGATTTGCTAATTGTACTTTTGTTATAGGATTTGGCTGATTTTTTTTTTCTGTTATGTGGGCAATTATGTGATTTAGGATTGAAACATCTAATATATTGAAAACAATCATGTTTTTTTGTTTTTTTATATATAAGGGCAGAGTCATGTATGTGTTCATTGTCTGATGAAGAGCATCTAAGCTCGAAACGTCACCTGTGGTGAGAACATAAATAATTATTTTTCTATCTCTGGAACTGTGGTGTGCCTACTTTGATTTTTTTGGTTCAAATTAGTAAGTCATGAAATGAAGAAAAAGTATCAATAAATTGTGTAACTGGTACATTGTGTGTTAGCTGGCTACGAATATCTTTTCTTTTTTTTCAAATACTATCTGTACTTGGATTGTCTTCCTAAAATATTTTATAACATGAATTTGTTCATATTGAAAAATGTACAGTATGTAACACAAAGTCTGTATATCAATGGCTACTCTTATGTCTAAAATTCTTGCTACATAAATATTCTGAGAAACATTTACCTTTATATTTTACAGACAGCAACGTCTTTCACCATGCAGAACAACACTGATTCATCGAGGTCCTCCAAAAAGATTCCGTTTACATACAGAGAAGAAAGTGATTGATGATAATGGGAGAGTCAGAAAATGGACTTATGGGAAAAAAGACTCCAGTAAACAAAACAAAATTGTTCTGCTGGTTGGAGAGACTGGTGTCGGTAAGACCACCATCATCAACACTATGGTCAACTACTTACTGGGAGTGAAATTTGAGGATGAAATATGGTATGAAATCACAGAAGAAGAAGCAAGAGATCAATCAGAATCACAAACCTCTGAAATCACTATGTATGAAGTCTTTCCTGAAGAGAGTCCCATATCGCTCACCATCATTGATACTCCAGGCTACGGAGACACTAGAGGACTGGACAAAGATCTGGAAGTTGCTGGGAATTTAGCCATGCTGTTTCAGAGCAATGATGGAGTTTGTGAAGTCGATGCTGTTTGTTTTGTGACTCAAGCGTCTAAGAATCGTCTCTCAGACCGACAGCATTACATTATCGGTTCAATTCTGTCTTTGTTCGGGAAAGACATTGTGAACAACATTGTATTTTTAATCACACACTCTGATGGTCTGCCACCCAAAAATGTCCTCGGTGCCATTAATAAAGCTAGAATCCCCTGCAGACGAGACAAAAGTGGCCAACCTGTTTATTTCTTATTCAACAATTGTCATGCTGAAGCCCGTCACAATGAGAAACGTTACATTCGTGCTCAAAGAGACGCCTGGGAAAACTGCACTGAAGAGATGGAGAAATTCATTCAGTCTCTGGACGAAAAGGAAAGAAGAAGTTTGGAGCTGACTTCAAATGTCCTGATTGAGCGCATTCAGCTTGAAGCGCTTATCTGCAATGTACAGCTGCGAATTCAAGAGAAAGAGCTGAAAAAGGCTGAAAAACTTCAGATTCAGGAGGCAATGAGACAAAACAAGGAAAAGATTGAACAGTGCAAAAACTTCATCATTGAGGTCAAAAACACTGTCAAAATGATGGTTCCCATTGAAAGCAAGTCATGGAAACACAGGAATGCGACGACCTGCACTGTCTGTGAGGAAAACTGCCATGAGTTTAACTGCTGGTGGGTTTCTAATCCCGACAAATGTAAAGTCATGAAAAACGGTTACTGCACCGTCTGCACAGGGAAGTGTCACCACAGCAAACATGTCAAAGGAAGCAAGAAATACATCATCAGCACTTCAAGCATCATAATTGTGTTTGATGATTTGAAAAAGATGTATGAAGAAACTCAAGAACAAACGAAGTGGTTTTCAGTTATAATGGATCATCTTGACAATGATCTGCAGACGATTCAGGACCAAAAGTTAATTCTTTTGTTCAATGCATACAAGACCATCAAGCATCTGTCTCAGATCGCATTAAAACCAGACTCTGCCTTCACTCTTCAGCATCTCGACTTCTTCATCCCCAGAGTGAGGGAGGCTGGGAAAGAAGACTGGGTGCGAGAGCTGGAGGAGATGAAGAGAATCGCTGAAGCTGAAGAAGCGAATAAAGATGCTGTGAGTTATCTGAAAGCTGGTCTGTCAAAAGATAGTCTGTAACGATTCTTTGGTGGGAAATAAACAAATACATAGAGGACAATTGACAAATGGATGAAAATGAAAAAGATAATGTAAAATCAATGTCGGGGACTTTCTGTAGATCTGAAAATTATAAGAGATTTCATTTAATCATTGTATCAAGCTAATTTTCATGTGTTTTAATGATTATTTAAAAGGCAAGCCACTCCAGTTCAATCTGTTGAACTGCTAATAATACAAACTAATAATGCATGAGTGTCTGTAACATTTTGGGTTACTGGATGATAATTTTGAGAGAAAATGTTGCATCTGTGAATGTTGATGTGTTTATAAATTGTGTTAATCCTGGTTACATTTTATCTTCATCAGTAGCTGAAATCTTTTTATCTCTTTGCCTTTATTGTTATTTCCCTTAGATTGTCTGCCTTTCTCTACATCAAAAATCTTGTTAAAGTGCCCCTATTATGGCATTTCCAATATTGACTTTCATGCAGTGTGTAATATAGCTGTATGTGAATGTAAATGATCTGCAAAGTTGTAAATCCGAAAGTGCACGATAAATAAAGTTATTGTCTCCCAAAATAAAGAATCGACTTTGAAAGAATCAAACTTGACCCCGCCCGCAAACACGTCGTTTTACTGACGACTGCTTCTCTAATCTTGGGGAGTTCAGCGCGGGATACACAAAACGCTTGCTCTTGAAAGATGGTTCAGTACCCAGTTTATTTGGACCAGCGGCTCCACTGAATCACAACCTGTAAGTATGATAAATAATTGATGCTTATATTTCCATCAAGCATTCAAAATACAGAACTATGGCAATGGGCCTATTGTTTCCGACGTGCTGTATGCGGTAGACCAATCACAACAGACTGGGCCATCTGACCAATCAGAGCAGAGTAGGCTCACAGAAAGGAGTGGTTTAGAGAGACTGAATCTTAGAACTGCTTCGAACGAATTGTTTGAGAATCGCTGGAAAATGAGGTGATATTAAATGCATATTTTGAGAAAACAAAAGCGTATTTTTCCACCTTGCATCCACTCCCTAAACAATATTAGGAGCCTTAAAAATTGCATAATAGAGGCACTTTAAATAAAATATGTAAAATAAATAGAAAAACATATGAAATTCATAACCTTTGTATTTTTTGACCAAGCTAGAAGATATTCTTATCTTCAGGTTAGTGAAAAATAATTAGTGAAAGGATGCACACATATATTTGACCATTTTACAATTCACATGTCTTAAGTTTTACTTGTGACTAATTGAATCACTTTTTTTGATAAAAGTGCTGCTTCCAGAAGTCATAGATCCTCTTTTGGCTATTATTAATTCATCATTGTCATTAGGATATGTCCCCAAAACCTTCAAATTGGCTGTTATTAAGCCTCTCATTAAAAAACCACAATCTAGTTAATTACAGACCGATCTCAAATCTTCCTTTTCTGTCAAAGATACTAGAAAAGGTAGTATCCTCACAATTATATTCCTTCTTAGAGAAAAATGATATCTGTGAGGATTTCCAGTCAGGATTTAGACCGTATCATAGTACTGAGACTGCTCTCATTAGAGTTACAAATGACCTACTCTTATCATCTGATCGTGGTTGTATCTCTCTATTAGTTCTACTGGATCTTAGCGCTGCGTTCGACACCATCGACCACAACATTCTTTTAAATAGACTAGAAAACTTTGTTGGCATTAGTGGAAGTGCCTTAGCATGGTTCAAATCGTACTTATCTGACCGCCATCAGTTCGTAGCAGTGAATGACGAGGTATCATATCGATCACAAGTGCAGTATGGAGTACCTCAAGGCTCAGTACTAGGGCCGTTACTTTTCACGCTTTACATGTTACCCTTGGGAGATATTATCAGGAGACATGGTGTTAGCTTTCACTGTTATGCTGATGATACTCAGCTCTATATTTCTTCACGGCCCGGTGAAACACACCAAATTGAGAAACTAACAGAATGCATAGTCGATATAAAAAACTGGATGACGAGTAATTTCCTACTGCTAAATTCTGAAAAAACAGAGGTGTTAATTATCGGACCTAAAAACCCCACATTTAATAACCTAGAACACTATCTAACACTTGACGGCTGCTCTGTCAATTCTTCTTCTTCATCAGTCAGGAACCTAGGTGTGCTGTTTGATAGCCATGTTTCTAGCATCTGTAAAACTGCTTTCTTCCATCTCAAAAACATATCCAAACTGCGACCTATGCTCTCAACGTCAAATGCAGAAATATTAATTCATGTGTTTATGACCTCAAGGTTAGATTATTGTAATGCTTTACTGGGTGGTTGCTCTGCATGTTTAATAAACAAACTACAGTTAGTCCAAAATGCAGCAGCTAGAGTTCTTACTAGAACCAGGAAGTATGACCACATTAGCCCGGTTCTGTCAACACTGCACTGGCTCCCTATTAAACATTGTATAGATTTTAAAATCTTGTTAATGACTTATAAAGCCCTGAATGGCTTAGCTCCTCAGTACTTGAGTGAGCTCTTATCGCATTATAGTCCTCCACGGCTGCTGCGTTCTCAAAACTCTGGCCGTTTGATAATACCTAGAATATCAAAATCAACTGCGGGCGGCAGATCGTTTTCCTTTTCAGCACCAAAACTCTGGAACAATCTACCAAACACTGTTCGGTAGGCAGACACACTCTGTCAGTTTAAATCTAGATTAAAGACCCACCTCTTTAACCTGACATACACCTAACACACTACTACACTTCTATTATTCAAATCCATTAAAGGATTGTTAGGCTGCATTAATTAGATCAACCGGAACCGGGAACACTTCCCATAACACACGATGTACTCGTTACATCGTAAGAAGATTGGCATCTATGCTAATAGTTGTTTCTTTCTTATTCTGTTTCTCAGTCCGTGTCCGGATCAGATGGTGGATCGGCGCCGGGAGATGATGTCTGCGGCCCTGATCATCAGCGATGAGCCCCAGAGACATATCCCCAGTGAAGACCTCGACTAAAATACAATAAAACTAAAAATAAAACAAATAATTAAAAATAAAATAATAAAATACCTAACTACATAATACTATTATTGTTAGAAATTGCAACAATATAAAAATAGAAATATAATATATTTATACATTTAAAAATGTAATTAAAACAATAAGTAAACAATGAATAAACAATAATATCCTGGCCAGAGGAGAACTGGCCCCCCGACTGAGCCTGGTTTCTCCCAAGGTTTTTTTCTTCATTCTGTCACAGAGGGAGTTTTGGTTCCTTGACGCTGTCGCCTCTGGCTTGCTCAGTTGGGGACACTTAATTTCTAGCGATTATAGTAAATTTGATTTCACAGATACTATTTAAACTAAACTTAGCCAGACAATGACATCTCCGAATTCAATAATGAAACGCCCTTAACTGAAAATTGAGTGTTTAATCTTATTATTATGCATTACTGACACTATCCTCCAACTTGATATTGTTAAGTGCTTTGACACAATCTGTATTGTTAAAAGCGCTATATAAATAAAGGTGACTTGACTTGACTTGACTTTGTGCTTTGAGCCCAATATGCTGCAGAACAGACACATTCCAAAGGAAAAGCTAAAGATTCTCCTCCGCAGCCATCTGCGGTCGTAAAATTAATTAATGATCAACATAACTCAATCAACCGGAGAAAAGAACTTCTCCCTATCTGGAATGACTTAAACTACAAAGGGATGATTTTCACTCATGATCGCTTCGCTCACATCCATGTAAGGAACCCCGGAAAAGGATGATTTACAGGAACAATCTCCAGGCCTGCAAACACTATTATCAGTTGTAATAATATTGTCAGTTTATCTCGAAGAACTGTCGCAGAACGAATTACTGATATGCCACAAGACATTGAAACAAAAACAACTTGCTCAAACAAATCCTCATCTTTGGTAGTGCCATGCATGGCTTGCAAAGACAGCAATTCCTCGGTCGTTTCAGACTCAGCAGTAATTCCACGCACAAAGATGGACATTTGAGATGCTTTCTGTGGGTCAATTTAATTTTTCCATGCTGAAAAACTAATTCACAATTTATGCAAAGGACATTTTACAAGAATAGTTGTATGACAAATCTAGGGTTAAAAACAAAGCTACAACACAGAAAAGTTTGAATCGATGCATATAGATGCACTTGTTTCACAGTAGTACAACAACGCTACCCAAGCAGAATGTGTAGTGCAGGGATGCCCAAACTTGTTCCTGGAGGGCCAGGGTCCTACAGAGTTTAGCTCCAATTAGACACACCTGAATCAGCTAATCAAGCTTCCCGGCAAGTGTGTTGAGGCAAGTTGGAGCTAAACTCTGCAGAACACCGGCCCTCCAGGACCGAGTTTGGGCACCCCTGGTGTAGTGCATAACCTGCTGATAGTGATGTGGGTGATTGTACAGTTGAAGGTCTTGGCAATTCTTCTCTTGTTGAAATGCTTCACCGTCAATGAAAGTCCTCCCTCTAAAATAGGCATGGCACATACAACTTTTCAGTTTTGTTTATCCAACCAGTTTAGAAATGTTCTTACACATTAAAACGAAACATTTATTCTACACACACAAAATAAAGTCTTAACAGTTAAAGATGTATGCCTGGTTTCACAGACAAGGTTTAAATCCTAGTCCCAGACTAAAATGCACGTTTGAGGCGTTTTAACTGAATGCAACTTGCATTTTTTCTAAGGCACGTTTATAAAAGTTACTTAAATGTCCTAATTCAACTAAGGGCTACTCATGGCTTAATCTAAGCCCTGTCTATGAAACCAGTCTATTGTCTTTTATAAAATTAAAAAAATAAAAATAGTCCACCCAAAAATTATATTCCTCCACTTTTTCACCTCCATTCCAGCTCAGCTTTAGACTTTTGTTCATCTTAGTCTGTTTTAAGATATTTTAAATAAATCCATAATTAATACCTTTAATAAACAAGGTTTTTAACAACATTTGCCTTTCTGCCCAGCAATGCATTTTATAGTTATATAGTTTTTGATTTGGTGGATTTGTTTCTCTCAAACATGTCATTTCCCATCAAGTCTTTGAGTGACTGGATCAATATGGATTAATAGTGTGCCTTCTAATTGTAACTGCTGGATTTATGGAATAGATGTCTGTAAATTATGAGAGAAATATCAACTTTGGGTGGACTAATCCTTGAAGGTATTGAAGTAAGGGTCTAAAGGACAAATGTCATTGTATTGTTGTATAACTTTACCCTTTACCACACATGCTTGCATGATAAGGTAAGACATCAGTTGGGAAAGAAATCTGGCAAATGGGACAAATCTGTAATGGAAATGGACTGGCAATGGAAATATTAAGAAAGCATTATGATCGGAAAAAAAACAAATACCAATAAAACCTACAGTCTCAGTTATTTTCCTGCCACATTTCATGCAGTTTGACTGTGGCATCGTCGCAAACTCCACAGAATCAAAGGGTAATGGTTCAATGGAAAGCTGCTCTTGTAGTGGAACTACAAAAAGCATGTTCATCCCATTATTCAACACTGATTTCAGGAGCTGAGTTGAGTATCCATCAGAGTCTGTGAGAATTACAGACAGCTTACGCCGCCCACCAACACCTAACAGTAAAATCAGAGAATGAAACTCATGCTGCCTTCATGTGCTATCAAAACTGTTGTAAATATGAGTTACATAGTTAAAATGAGTTACATAGTTAAAAACTTAATGTTTTCTTAAGTTGTATTTACCACTGGGAAACTCAGTGATAATTTTGATGTGCAAGTTACCAAGTTGAGCGGGCCATAAACTTTAAACATGGCAGAGGGGAGAACAATCTCTGCTTTGGCTGCTATTTATTATTGTTTTTTCCACAAATGGAAAAAGGAGGCCAGAGGAGAAATGGCCCCCCGACTGAGCCTGGTTTCTCCCAAGGTTTTTTTCTCCGTTCTGTCACCGATGGAGTTTTGGTTCCTTGCCGCTGTCGCCTCTGGCTTGCTTAGTTGGGGACACTTCATTTCCAGCAATATCGTTGACTTGATTGAACAGAAACTTTTTGAACTGAACTGAGCTGGACGATGCCATCGCTGAATTCAATAATGAAATGCCTTTAACTGAAAATTGAGTGTTTAATCTTGTCATTTTACATTATTGACACTATTTTCCCATTTTGATATTGTGCAGTTGCTTTGTCACAATTTGTATTGTTAAAAGCGCTATATAAATAAAGGTGACTTGACTTGACTTGACAATAGCTACATCACCTTGTAATGCATATTTACACTCATGAAAATTCATTTTAATTGTATTGAATGTTTTACACACAGCAAAAATAGTCTGTATTTGACAGATATTCCAGAATCAGCAAAGCAGCACTTGAATGTGACAAGTTTGTAATTAGTACTTCAGATGTGTGAAGTAGGACAATTCTGATAGCACAACAAGGCAGCATAATTTCGAATTTCCACACCCTTTTTTCAATAAAATCAGAAAGGACTAAATCCTTTATTACATGCATTATTTATAATTGACATGTAAAAAACCTGTAGACTTGTAAAACCTCCAGCCCCCTGAAGAGTTTTTAATTTAGGAAATTCTTCCTCAAGCAGAGTGACAATCTTAAACAAGCATAAAACACCACATTCATTTTTTAAGTCATGGAAAAAAATACTTGCATCATATAATTACTTGCATGGAACAGTTAACAGCCTTTTCCCAAGCCCAGCATGTACAAGTTCTAGGTCTTCTTCTCCTTTTGGAGTAAACAGGGTTGGTTCGGAGAGCACATAAATTTGAAAATCTGTCTTTTTCACATTGCCAGGTTTGGCCACAGAAAAAGTTTTTTTTTTTCTGCCCCTAGGCTGGTCATTTTCAGTCTCAAACATACTCAGGAATTTCCTACGGTAAGAGTGACAAAAAGACAAATTTATGAACAGTATTTAAGCAGAAGGTTAGAAAAAGACAAGAAAAGTTGTATTTTTAGGTGTTTAAAAGTATTATTACCATCTTTTAAAATATTTTAATAATGCTAAATATTAAAATGTTAGACACATAAAATTACCTTTTCAATGCCTGCATCACCCTATTTTCAGATTCTGGCAGAGTGGGCAAAAGCACAAGGCCACTTATCACACTCAATCGGATGTTTTCTCTTATTGGTGTATTAGCACTCCTTAGTGTACCCGTGTCACTTGATGAAGATGGAGTCAGGCCCCTGGCTAAGACATCAATATGATGACAGAGTATGATATGATGATAATGCCTGTCAAACAAACACTGTACCTTAAAACCATGAATGAATGTTAAGTCAACAATACTAAGCATTCTAATATATACTGTATTATTGGCTGTAGAATCAGAATCAGAATCAATTTACACATACAAGGAATTTGTTTTGGTGACAGAGGCTTCCACAGTGCAACAAAATGACAGTGACAAGACAAGACACAGACAATTAAAAAGAATAAAAAAACAGAATAAGTAAATAAGGGATAACAATGTACAAAAAAGCACAATTTACAAAATAGACAATAGATGTATGTTATGTACAAATGCAAGGAAATATAAATAAGTATGTGCATTAAATAATGTGTGATGTGTAACCATCAAGTTTCAAGTCTTAGCGGAGCGGCCCGGACGGCAGCCGAACATAGCAGCGCCATCTTGTTAACATGTGTGTAAACTCACATGTGTGTAAACATACCTGGCAATAAAGTTCATTCTGATTCTGATAAATAAGTAAATGTATAAATAGTGTTGTGTTACACATTTATTGTCAAGTGTTCATGAGATAGATTGCCTGAGGGAAGAAACTGTTTCTGTGCCTGGCCGTTCTGGTGCTCAGAGCTCTGTAGCGTCGACCAGACGACAACAGTTCAAAGAGGGAGTGTGCTGGATGTGAGAGGTCCAGGGTGATTTTGCCAGCCCTTTTGCTCACTCTGGATAAGTACAATTCTTGGAGAATGGGGAGGGTTGAACCAATGATTCGCTCAGCAGTCCGGACTACCCTCTGTAGTCTTCTGTGGTCAGATTTGGTAGCTGAGCTGAACCAGACAGTTATTGAAGAGCAGAGGACGGATTCAATGATGGCAGAGTAGAACTGTTTCAGCAGCTCCTGTGGTAGGTTGAACTTCCTCAGCTGGTGAAGGAAGTACAACCTCTGCTGGGCCTTTCTCACAATGGAGTCAATGTTAATGTCCCACTTCAGGTCCTGGGAGATGGTGGTGCCCAGGAATCTGAATGACTCCACTGCAGTCACCGTGCTGTTCATGATGGTGAGTGGAGGGAGAGCAGGGGGGTTTCTCCTGAAGTCCACAATCATCTCCACAGTTTTGAGTGTGTTCAGCTCCAGTTTGTTAACACTGCACCAGACAGCCAGCTGCTCAACCTCTTGTCTGTAAGCAGACTCGTCACCGTCCTGAATGAGGCCGATGAGTGTGGTGTCGTCTGCAAACTTCAGGAGCTTGACAGAGGGGTCTTTAGATGTGCAGTCATTGGTGTAGAGGGAGAAGAGCAGTGGAGAGAGAACGCAGCCCTGAGGAGCTCCAGTGCTGATCGTACGAGTGCTGGATGTGAATTTTCCCAGCCTCACTAGCTGCTGCCTGTCTGTCAGGAAGCTGGTGATCCACTGACAGATGGAAGTGGGCACGGAGAGATGGGTTAATTTGGGCAGGAGGAGGTTTAGGATGATAGTGTTGAAGGCTGGTCAGCACAGGTTTTCAGACAGGCTGGTATCACACCATCTGGGCCTGGTGCCTTTCTTCTTTTGTTCTTTCTGAAGATCTGACGGACATCATCTTCGCTGATCTGAAGTGCAGGAGGGGGGAAGAAGGGGGTTGCAGGAGGTGTTAATGGTTGTGTGGAGAGGTGTTCAGAGTGGGTGTGGGGTTTTCAAATCTACTTTTTTCAAATCTACAATAAAACTCATTCAGCTCGTCTGCCAGTTGTTTATTCTCCACAGTGCTGGGGGATGGTGTCTTTTTGTTGGTGATGTCTTTTAGACCTTTCCACACTGATGCAGGATTGTTGGAAGAAAACTGATGTAACACTTTATTTTAAGGTGTCATAATACAGAGTAATTACCTAATTAAGTACTTAGTAGTAGCCGTTCTACTTACATGAAACAAAATGTACTTACCATGTAACTAAGTTATGGAACAGCCTGTAATTACAGTTTATAATTATGTAGATGTAATAGGCAGCTACTGTTACACATATGTAACAGACCAAGTCTGTTACACAGCTACGTGTAGACTTAAGTACAATCTTGATACACTTTATTTTAAGTAGCTTATGCCTGTGTAATATTAAGTAATTGTAATGTAATTAGAAATGTATCATGTATTTTAGCTGTGTACTGGTGGGTTAAATCAAACTAAGGTGCAGCTGGATAAGGTGTACAGTATAGATACACATGAAGTACACTTAAAGGTGCACTGTGTAATATTTAGGATGATCTATAGACAGAAATGCAATATAATATACATAAATACGTTTTCAGAGGAGTGTAAAGACCTTACTTAATGAACTGTTATGTTTTTATTACCTTAGAATGAGCGATTTATAACTACATATACCGTGGGTCCCCTCACATGGAAGTCGCCATCATGTTTCTACAGTAGCCCTTAACGGACAAACTGCTCTACAGAGCGCGTATCGTCACTATGTTATTCTCGCGAAAAAACACTGACACAATGATGAACATGTAACAGTAATATTCGCAATGACATCGTTTATTGGATAATTAAGTAAATATAATTCCTTAATTTACCTTTGTAAAGAAACCTCATTGCTCTCTGCGATCTCAGATGACGGCATCTTATCCCTGTATCAGCCACCGTAGCTTCTCTAAAGGGAGGGGTGAGCGGGGGACTGAGCCGCTGGTTGCAATTCGCAAACTCAACCGCTAGATGCCGCTAAAAACTACACACTGCTCCTTTAAGTACAATCTTGATACACTTTATTTTAAGTAGCTTATGTCTGTGCACTTACTTTTATAATTACGTTGTATAAAGTCTGCAACACATATGTAACAATCTTTTGGTTACATAAGTAGCTGTGTAACATACTCTGTCTGTTACATATGTGTAACAGTAGCTGCCTATTACATCTACATAATTACAAACTGTAATTACAGGCTAATGTAATTCCATAACTTAGTTACTTGGTAAGTACATTTTGTTTCATGTAAATACAACGGCTACTACTAAGTACTTAACTAGGTAATTACTCTGTATTATGGACACATTACAATAAAGTGTTACCAAAACGGATTTCTTAGCTTTTCAGAATAGGTAAAAAAAAGTGTTTGTAGACTTACACCTGAACATCTGCATGTCTGCAGCAAACTTTACTTTTGCAGAATGCTCAAATACAGAATTGAAAAGCACCCCCATCCTTGGATCAGACAAATATAAATATATATTTTTAAATGACAGGAATACAGTAAAATGCTGTACACTGGCAAGTTTTGCTAGCTGCCATGTAATGCTGGTGTCATATTTATTTATTACCTCACCTGGAAATTACTTAAAATTACCCTTTTTTAGCTGTAGCAATGGCTGGATGCCTTTGTCCATATTGGGAATTTCCTGCATGTCACAAGTAATTACTTATAGGAGGCAATTTTGGACTTTCTGCAGAGAGCGCCCTCTGGCTTCAAATATGAATGAATCAGACACTGCATTAGAGTGTTTAGCTTCAATGAGTGAAGTGAGACGCTGAAGTTGTTGGTGATGTGCTGCTAGCATTGAGGCTTGGGCTGAGACCTCGGTGGTGAGCTGAGAAACAGCTGCTGGATCCTGAGATGGCGAAGTCTTCTGTAACCAAGGGTCTGAGGCATGGGGATCCATTTGTATTAATGGATTTTTATTAAAGACAACGTTAAACAGGCAAAGGTCAGATAACAGCGACAGGGATGGTAGAGACGGGTCCAAACTCATAAACGTTTACCAGGCGTAGGTCGGGGCAGGTGGCAGACAGGAGAAGTAATAGATAGTCCAGAGATCAGATCACAAGGGCAGGCGGCAAAGAATCACAGGGTCAGATAAACAGTCCTAGGTCATACACAGGAGATCAACAATATCAGGTATAAATGCTCAGAAATGTTAGCCGGGGCAAAACAAGACTTCGCAAAGAGTGCCTGATGGTTAGCAGCTTATATAGGCCACAGAGATGAGCAACACCTGTGCAGCAATCAGTCTCAGGTACAGGGCATTGTGGGAGATGTAGTTCATAGGTTAATACTCTGGTGACGGTGCCCTCCGGTGGTGTTCGGGGAGGGCCACAGAGACCGAGTTTGTGACAGTATGAAGAAAGAAAAGTCACAAAGTGCCTTGAAAAACACAAACTTCTCTGTGACTGAATCACAGATAAAGCAAGAGAGCTCCTTTTATAATCACTGAAATTGTTGGTCAGTTCCGTATAATACTACGGAATAATAATGGTACATTTAATAAGAGTAGAATATGTTAATTTCCTATATAAAACTTACATTTTGCACGTTACTGTTGTTAATAAAAGTAAATTTTCTGCTTCCAACTCAAGCTCAGTGCTTTACTGTCAAATGTGCATTACCAAGAAATAAATGTGTAATATTACTAGTAACTACAATTATTAATGGAAAACAATAATAATTTTATGATTTAATTATCTTTATTTTGAATACCCCCACACACCACCCTCAGCGCTACCAAATCTGCTTCTGGCGCCACCAGGGGCAGACTTAACCAATAGGCGAGGTAAGCAGCCGCTTAGGGCCCCGGGGAATCAGAGGGCCCTGTCTGATATTCGTGAAAGATATTTGGCAAATGCACCAGTATGTATTTGTGTTATGGAGAGTGTCAAATGTTCACTCACCACTCAAAACGGCGAGTTTTGTCAGGTGCGAAGTTCTGCAAGCTTGTGAATCCTCTCATTATAACAACGTGTAGATAAGATGTAAATAAGAGATTCATTGTGCAGAGAGCTTATTAACGGAACATCGTGAGATCACTTTTAGTGATTATAGACGGAGCGCTCTTTGCGTGCATTCTAAGCTGTTTTGACTGTCTCAGAACAGTTATATTCACCACAGTAAAGAAATTGTGTTTCAAGTCATAATTTTATTTGTCTTGATGTTTCAAAATGACTCGTGTGCTTTTTCTAGGCGCGCCAGCGTGAACAATAAATGCAAATTAACTAAAAACTAAAAACGCATGCATGTAAATGCACGAATGCAATGACTGGAGATTTTCGCTTAATAGATTACATTTTCGATTTGTTTTTCGGCAAACCCTATCGTATGCCTTAAGAACACTTGGAATATGGAACGAGTTGCATGGGATAATTTTTATGACATTTTAATCCTTTTTGGAAAAAGATTGAAGAAGTTTACAATTCATTAAATGGACAAGTGCAAGCATTTTTTAATATGTCTTCTTTTGTTATCCGAAAAAAATAAGGTAGCTTAATATGGCTTTAGAACAGCATCAGGTTGATTAATTATTTAGGCTACTTAAGTTGTGAAGGGGTAATAGTTATAATAAATAATAGTTATAGCTATAATGAGAGAGAGCTAGCGAGAAAAATAAGGGTTACGCATAAAAGAGCATTATAGTTATTGTGTTGGGGCCCCGTACCTGAAATTTGCTTAGGGCTCCCAAATCACTAAGTCCGCCCCTGGGTGCCACCATCTATAGAACTCGCCACTGCTCTCAAAAGTTAGTCTGGAGCCCTGCTGTATATGCATTGCAAATGTGGTACATTTAAAATTACTATGCAAGCACTAAAAAAAGTCAGCTGCTGAAATGTTAAAAGGATAATACATAAGAACCGTACCGAAACAGTGACTCTAAAACGGTTATAAAAACCAAACCGAATATAAATACTGAGAATGTGTTTGACATTCAAAAAAATATACTTACACAGCAAAAGATGCAGTGACCTGTGTCTGAATGGCCTTTGGTTTTATGTAGCTGTGATTGACACACAAAAAAGGGAATAAAAGATAATAGCATCACTGAATATGAGTCAAATATTGCATATTTCTGTACAAATTAAAGTGTACTCATTGTTCATGAGTGATTATCAACTAAACAGTATGTCAGGGGTTCTCAACTCTGGCCCTCAAGATCCACTGACATACAGAGGGTGCGTCTCAATCAGCTTCATAGTTCGCTAGGTTGTGAATTAATATATCGTGTACACAAATTCAGGCATTGGTAAGGACAGTGGCTCACTACACACTGGTGACTATTTCCGTCCTCATTGTACAACATCACTACTGATATTTATGCACAACAGTAAAACTAATATCTTTTTTCATGCTATTTACAGCACATTATGATAAATACTTTGTTACATGTACGTGCAAGATTTCAGTTATAAATAAATTGGAAATGTTTGCTAGATTAGACTGTAACAGTTTTGGCCTGTCACAGTATTTCCTCTTAACAATGTAAAGTTACTACCTGTCACTAGAGGGAGTATGGTGCTGGGGGTTTTAGTATAACAGTGAGGTAATGATAGAAGAAGTGAGATTGTTTGGTGCTAGCAGCATGGTTCATGGTGTCCTGGTGCTACTCTTGGAGTCCTAACTGAGAATCTAAAGGATTTTCTGTTCAATTAATGTAAGACGCTGTTTTCCCTTTTATGTATGGTTACTTATTGCCTGTGTACATATTATCTGATGTCAAAGTTGGTGTGTTTATTTGTAGAAGGACTCTTTAGTCTTTGCTATCAATACCCAAGGAGGGTTATTTGCCAAAGAGGGTTTAACCTCAGGACTTCATACTACTATCCTGTTTGGGATGTTTCTTTGGTCGATGTTCTGAGACTAATGGATGATTGTACCCTGGGTATTTGATGGATTGTGATGGACTAACATTGTTACCACAGCTCAATGCATAACAACACTTTGTATCTTCATTCATCTACACCATCAAGGATCTACAATCTATGTGAACTAATCAGATAAGACATTTGTTTGTTTGTTTTCTTTCCTATGTGCAAGAGTAATGAATATGTGATGTTCTCTCTCCATAGGGTGTTCTTCACATATGATGTTTGTGTGTCTATGTGTGAATGCATACCTTGTGCCCATATACTGTATATGACTTGTTGATGGAATTATACATTCCTTTTTGCATCTATTATTTGTCTTATTTAGTGTTTGAATTTACACCGATCCTATTTCTAACTTTGCCGGTGGTTCCCTCCCTTATATTATTTATGTGGCAGGTAGTTTGGGTTTAAAACTCTAGGCGATTTGTTACATAGTGGCGCCCGAACAGGGACCAGCAGCAGCAGGCCTTTGATTCTTTGTGTTCAGTGTATATTTCAGACCCTTCGTTATGGCAAGTGAGGATGCTCTGGGAGAGGATGGGTTTGATCTTGAGCCGGATTTCTCATCCGAGACATTTACTGCTCGAAGAGATCCATTTGGTGAGATGATCCACACATTCAGTAATCTATATATTGATGCAGGAGAAGAGGAGGAAAAGGTTTTGGATGATGTACAGGAAAATTTTCCACCACCGCCGCCACCAGCACTTGGATTTGAAAGTTAGCCCGACCCAGTTATACCCATACCAACACCAACTTCAGTAGAGGGGCTATCAGCATGACTAACTACACTTGAAATCCACTGGAAAGAGAGCAACCAGAGGGTAAGAGAGTGTGCTTCCCAAGAGATGTTGGAGGCCAATGTGCAAGCCTTGAGAGACGAAATGAACTATCGTTTTGAACGGGAAAGAGACAGAATGAATAATCAGCTGGAAATGGCAATAAAGGACTTAGGACAATCTGTGATAGACTGTCTGAAACGACGAGATGTTCAAATGGAACAAAAGTTCAAATCCATCAATGTACGTTTAAATAATACCACACAGAACCTGCCCAGTTGTTCCACTCCATATTCAGCAGCTGCTCAAAGTCAAACGTATAATGTACCGAATGTGCCTTCAGGGTTTTCAGTCATACATCTTTGCAGTACAATCCCCCAGTAGAAATTGAGTTTCCTGGCTTCTGTGACACGCAGGAAGAAGATCCAGTAAACTTCATTGAGCGGTGTGAAGAGTACTTTGCAGTTCGACCTCTCAGTGAGTCTGAAATTATGGCTGCTTTGACTGCCGTGCTCAAAGGCACCGCTAAAGACTAGTGGCTGGCGGAACGTCAACATGTGAGGAGTTGGAAACGGTTCCGAGAAGTCTTCTTGCAGTCTTTCTTAAGTGAGGACTATGAAGACGTTGCTATTAGAAGATTACAAGAAAGGAAACGGGGTGAAGGAAAGTATCCGAGACCTTGCTTACCAGTATCGAGCGCTGTGTATGAAATGGAGAAGCGAGATGAGTGAGAGAGACATTGTCCAGGCTATCCTTAGGAACTGTAACCCCCGTCTAGCCAGCTTGTTAAGAGGGACGGTAAAAGATGTTGGGGAATTAGTAAGGATTGGGACGCAAATTGAAAGGGATTTTGAAGAGTCTAAGAGATACTGGAGTCAAGTTAATACAGCTGACCAAAAGAAGAAAGTGCAGTCTGCCCATTTTCTCCAAGTAAGACCTTCTCATACTAATTGCAAGTATTGTCCAACCCTTTCATGATTTAACTCTAACTGGGGGCAAGACCATCGCTATCCCCATTGTCTTGCAAGATCGATACTGTTCAGCAATGGTTGACACTGGTAGCACACTTTCTCTCATTCAAAAGTCAACTTGGGAACAAATCAGCAGAAATGAGCTGTATCAGCCAAGTGGAGGTCAAGCATTTCTTCTTGCCTATGGGCAGCAACAGACTGCGATTGGAAAAGTTACTTGGAAATGTGAGATCCAGGGACGTCAGATGGAGCTGACTTTACACATAATGGATGATGCAGATTTGACTGTGCCAATCATTTTAGGAATGGACTACTTGACGGTTGCAGGTTTAACTTTAGACTTTCAGAGGTCTCAGTACAGCATGCCTGCAATAGAAGGAAGAAATGAAGAAAGTTTTCTGTTTTTGCCACATGGATCCCAAGCTACTGTCCATTTTTGTATAGCCTTGCCCATACCTTCTACAGCCAAAGAAACCCATCTATCCATTCAACAATTGGTTCGTCAGGCTAATACCAGTTGTAAGTTTCGGACTCAGCTGGAGAAGTTAATGTTGTAATGGCCTGCTGTATGCACCCATGAAATAGGACACTCCAAGTTGGTGAAACATCAAATATTCACAACTGATGAAATTCCAGTCAGGAAACGCCCATATAAAGTATCTCTGGAAAAACAGCAGTTTATTGAATCAGAAGTCAGGAATCTGCTAGCCAGGAAGATTGTTAGGCCGTCAGTTTCCCCATGGGCAGCACCCGTTGTAGTAGTGCCAAAGAAGGATGGTAGCTCAAGGCTGTGTGTTGACTATCGTGGTCTGAATATAAAAACTCATCTTGATGCTTACCCCATGCCACAAATCCAAGATATACTGGAATCCTTGCATGGAGCCACAATTTTCAGTACCCTTGACCTAAAAAGTGGATACTGGCAGGTGGAAATGGCACCTGACAGTATCCAGAAAACTGCCTTTGTCATTTCATCAGGGCTATACGAATTTTGTCGTCTTCCGTTTGGGCTTAAAAATGCTGCTGCATCATTCCAGCGATTAATGGAGCAGGCTTTAAGAGAACTCAAGGGTAAGTGCTGCTTCATCTACATTGATGATGTTGTGGTGTTTTCCAAAAATGAGGAAGAACACCTCTGTCATCTACAGCAAGTTTTCCACTGTCTCCATAAAGCGGGTTTAACTCTTAATTTGAATAAGTGTAACTTCATGCAACAAACGCTCACCTTCCTGGACACATTGTGTCAAGTGGTGGAGTAAAAACAGATCCAGCGAAAGTGGAGGCCGTCACCTCCTTTCCAACCCCCCAGTCACTTAAAGATGTACAACGATTCCTAGGTCTTGCTGGCTGGTATCACCGTTACATTCCATATTTCTCTGAGAAAGCTGCTCCACTCCATGCTTTAAAACAAAAAAAGTCCACTTGGTTATGGTCGGAACAATGCCAAAATGCATTCAATACAATAAAACAGGATTTAACTCAAGCACCAGTGTTGACACCTCCTGATTTCAATAAGTCATTCACAGTGCAAACAGATGCTAGTGAGGTGGGGTTAGGTGCAGTACTTACTCAGGAAACAGAAGGCGAGGAGAAGGTCATCGCCTATGCTTCACGTTTATTACGAGGAGCAGAAAAAGCCTATTTTGTTTCGGAAAAGGAATGTTTAGCTGTTATTTGGGCTGTAGAAAAGTGGAGGCTGTATCTGGAGGGACGTCCATTTACAGTTGTAACGGACCATGCAGCACTGACTTGGGTGTTCCAGCATCCGAAGCCATCATCACGTCTCACTCGCTGGACATTGAGATTACAAGGATTCCACTTCACAATAAAGTATCGGAAAGGTCAGTGCAATGTGGTGCCTGATGTCCTGTCGAGAGTTCATAATGACCATATGTCTCAGGAAATGATTGCTGTAATCAAAGCCACCAAGATCGATGTATTGCCTAGCAACTTGCAAGTGGATTTAGTACAAATTGCCATGGATCAACAAAAAGACCCAGAACTGCAAGAAATGATTCAAGAGGCACAGTCCAAGGAAGTTTCCGATCCTACTCGCATTCATTATGTGATGCAGAATGGTTTTCTTTTTCGTAGTTTACCAAAAGGACCTCAAGGACAAAAACTCCAGTTGATGGTGCCGTCCAGTCAACGTGAAGCCTTTCTGCATTATGCACATGATAACCCTCTTAGTGGACACCTGGGGAGATTAAAAACTCTATTGAAATTGCTCGACATAGCATATTGGCCCAGTGTGAGAAATGACATGTGGAAGTATTGCAAGGAGTGTATCATATGTCAAAAATACAAGCCGGCAATTACCAAGTTGTCTGGTCATCTTCAATCCACACCTGTCATCGAGCCTGGGCATATGTTAGGAGTGGATTTAATGGGACCTTTCCCCAAGAGCAGTAAACAGAATGAATACCTTCTCGTGGTTGTTGATTATTGTTCTAAATGGGTTGAAATGTTTCCATTACGTTCAGCCAAGACCCCACAAATAGCTCAAATTCTTGTGGAGGAGATTTTCACTAGATGGGGTACTCCTGCATACTTGGTGTCAGATAGAGGGGTACAGTTTACATCCCAGCTACTCAGTGCGGTTTGCAAGCAATGGGGGGTTGTCCAGAAAATGACAACCGCTTATCCACAAACCAATCTCACGGAAAGAGTTAATCGTAACCTCAAAACAATGATTGCTTCATATGTTGGTGATCAACATCGGCTATGGGACAAGTGGATTCCAGAGTTCCGTTATGCACTTAACACTGCATGGCATGAGAGCACAGGTTTTACCCCTGCAGAAGTTGCATTGGGACGGAAGTTCCAATTCAGTTTCGAGTGGGAGATGTGGTTTGGGTCCGGACCCATCCTCTTTCCAGAGCTGATGAAGGGTATATGGCTAAGTTGGCAGCGAAATGGAAGGGTCCTGCCAAGGTGGTAAAAATACGTGGGCCCGTCAATTGTTCTCTAAGTTACTTTGATGCCCCCAATGTTGTGGAAACTGTGCATGTACAAAATTTGAAGCCGTGTTATGATTATAGTTAGCCTCTTTGTGAGGGGAGGGGTGTGTAACAGTTTTGGCCTGTCACAGTATTTCCTCTTAACAATGTAAAGTTACTACCTGTCACTAGAGGGAGTATGGTGCTGTGGGTTTTAGTATAACAGTGAGGTAATGATAGAAGAAGTGAGATTGTTTGGTGCTAGCAGCATGGTTCATGGTGTCCTGGTGCTACTCTTGGAGTCCTAACTGAGAATCTAAAGGATTTTCTGCTCAATTAATGTAAGACGCTGTTTTCCCTTTTATGTATGGTTACTTATTGCCTGTGTACATATTTTCTGATGTCAAAGTTGGTGTGTTTATTTGTAGAAGGACTCTTTAGTCTTTGCTATCAATACCCAAGGAGGGTTATTCGCCAAAGAGGGTTTAACCTCAGGACTTCATACTACTATCCAGTTTGGGACGTTTCTTTGGTCAATGTTCTGAGACTAATGGATGATTGTACCCTGGGTATTTGATGGATTGTGATGGACTAACATTGTTACCACAGCTCAACGCATAACAACACTTTGTATCTTCATTCATCTACACCATCAAGGATCTACAATCTATGTGGACTAATCAGATAAGACATTTGTTTGTTTGTTTTCTTTCCTATGTGCAAGAGTAATGAATATGTGATGTTCTCTCTCCATAGGGTGTTCTTCACATATGATGTTTGTGTGTCTATGTGTGAATGCATACCTTGTGCCCATATACTGTATATGGCTTGTTGATGGAATTATACATTCCTTTTTGCATCTATTATTTGTCTTATTTAGTGTTTGAATTTACACCGATCCTATTTCTAACTTTGCCGGTGGTTCCCTCCCTTATATTAGTTATGTGGCAGGTAGTTTGGGTTTAAAACTCTAGACGATTTGTTACAAGACATTACCTGTCTAGTGATGTATGTTTTGCTGAAATATAATATTGGTTTGTGTTTTAAAATCTATCACGTGTCATTTTGTAGCGAATTATCTCAAGTTTTGAGCTTCAGAACTTCCTATAAGGGAACATAGTGAGCATCGATGCTTCCTGGTTTTCACAGCTTTTTTAGGGAGCAAATATTTCAGTGCACTGTAAAAAATTTGTGATTGAGACAGCCCTTAACCACTGACTACTGATCACACTCACCTGTTTGTGACTTTATAGTTAGCAAAACTGAAGACCTTGATTAAGCCCAAAGTATACTTCACTTTTTAAGCGTACGCGAGGGACAGCGTACAGTACACGTGATGCGAATTTCATCATCAGAACAGTGTGCACGTACTGTACGCACAGCACCCGATTTTTTAATCGTGCATACTTTGTACGCGTAGGTCGCACATGTGCATTGAAGTTATTTTGCAGTAATCAGTTTTTTCCACAAGGTGGCAACACTGTCCCGGGCCGTTGTTTCACAGAAAACGAACCTAAAGAGACGAAACAACAAAATAGCGGAGACTGCAACAACAACAGGCAGCCGCATTGACAAGCGTTTGTGAGCGAGAGGGTATGAGACAGCTCAGCTTTGGTTTAAAAGAGTTAAACAATATTTGTTATCTGTCATAACTTAACAGGGAAAAATAGAACACTCAGGAAGGGCCTGATTTTTCTGATGTTGTGTAGCGCAAACCTGCAAGATCGAGCAGTCTTTGCAATGTGCTCTTTGAAGGTCAGCTGGTCATCAAAGATTACACCAAGATTTCTGACTGAAGTTGATGGGGTAATTATTGATGTGCCTAATTGAATCGAAGTCATGCTGTAGACTCGGAGTGGCAGGGACGACAAGGAGCTCAGTCTTTGCCAGGTTGAGCTGTAGGTGATGTTCTTTCATCCATGCCGAGATGTCCGCCAGGCAGCCTGAGATCCGTGCAGCTACCGTTGGATCATCTGGTTGAAAAGAGAGATAGAGCTGTGTGTCATCGGCGTAGCAATTGGGTAGCATCGGCGTAGCCATGTGCGTAGCCATGTGCCTGTATGATGGGTCCCAGTGATGTAGTGTATGTGGAGAAGAGGAGGGGTCCAAGAACCGATCCCTGAGGAACCCCAGTGACCAGTTGATGTGCTTTGGATACCTCCCCACCCCAGGCCACCCTGAAGGACCTACCGGTGAGATAGGATTCAAACCAGCGAAGTGGAATCCCAGTGATACCCAGCGATGAGAGGGTGGACAGGAGGATCTGATGATTGACAGTGTCAAAGGCAGCAGAAAGATCGAGCAGAATGAGGACTGATGATTTGGAATCGGCCTTTGCGACTCGCAGGGCTTCAGTGACTGAGAGTAGCGCAGTCTCCGTTGAATGGCCACTCCTGAAACCTGACTGTTTAGCATCCAGTTTGTTGTACTGTGAAAGAAACAGTGAGGGCTGGTTGAAGACAACTCATTTGAGTGTTTTCGCTACGAATGGAAGGAGAGAGACAGGTCTGTAGTTTTCTAAAAGAGAAGTGTTTAATGTAGGTTTTTTGAGCAGTGGGGTTACCCGGGCCTGCTTGAACGCTGTGGGGAAGATGCCAGTGCGGAGAGATGTGTTGATAATGTGTGTGAGTGCCGGTAAGAGTGTGGGAGAGATTGCTTGGAGAAGGTGAGAGGGGATTGGGTCAAGAGGACATGTTGTAGGATGGCTGGAGAGGAGAAGTTTGGATACTTCCACCTCAGTGAGGGGACAGAAGGAGAAGATGGGAGTTTGAGCAGTGGATGTGGTTGGTTGGAGGTCCTGTGTGTGGAGTTGTGAACTGGTTACCGATTGTTCTAGTTTTGTCGGTGAAAAAAGTGGCAAAGTCGTCAGCTGTTATAGAAGTGGTGGGGGGTGGTGGAGGGGGACAGAGGAGAGAATTAAATGTTCTGAAGAGATCACGCATGTCTGGAGCGCTGTTGATCTTGTTGTGGAAGTGTGAGGATTTGGCAGTGTGGACTTCAGTAGAGAAAGACGAAAGCAAAGACTGATACCTAGTCAGGTCCGACGGATCATTTGATTTGCGCCATTTTCTCTCTGCCGCTCTGAGTTTGGTCCGATGCTCACGAAGAACATCGGATAACCAGGGGTTAGAAGGGGCAGCCCGTGCTGGCCTGGAGGAGAGAGGACAAATGTCGTCTAGACAAGAGGTTAAGGTAGAGCATAAAGTGTCAGTAGCTGCATTCACATCCAGAGATGTGAAATGGGTAGGTGAGGGAAAGAGAGGAGGATACTACAGAGGAAAGAAGGGTGGGGGAAAGGGAGCGTAGGTTACGTCTGAAAGTAACCGGTAAGGGAGCTGGTGGCACCTGGGTAGTAAAATGTAAGGTAAATGTAATGAAGAAATGGTCAGAGATATGTAGTGGTTGTACCAGAATGTTATCTGTAGTACAGTTGCGTGTGTAAATTAAATCAAGTTGGTTGCCTGATTTGTGCGTGCTAGTAGTGGTAAGGCGTTTGAGATCAAATGAAGCTAGGAGTGAATAGAAGTCTGTAGCATAAGGCCTGTCTAGGTGAATGTTGAAATCGCCAAAGACTAAGAGTGGAGTGCCATCCTCCATGAAAGAGGACAGCAGGCCGTCCAGCTCCTCTAGAAAGGTGGCTAGAATTTGGCCAGGGGTACGATAGATTACTACTATCTGGAGTTTTATAGGAGCCGTTACAGTAATCGCATGATATTCAAATGAGTTGTGATTGCCCAGGGGAGAGTGGGTTGAGTATTTCCAATTGTTTGAAATGAGCAGACCAGTGCCCCCACCCCGGCCAACTTGCCTTGGGGTGTGAGAGAAAGAGCAATTGTGAGAGAGAGCAGCCGGGGTAGCGGAGTCTTCTGGACGAATCCAGGTCTCAGTCAAGCCCAAGATGCTGAGAGTGGATTATAAGGAAAAAGCAGAAATGAAGTCAGCTTTGTTGACCGCTGACTGGCAATTCCAAAGACCCACAGAGAAAGAAAGAGGTGTAGTAGAAGATGTAGCGATCGGGCGTAGGTTAGCAGGATTACGTTGCCATCTGCGTGTGTTTTTAGAGCGTGGTTGAGAGAGAACCGGAATGGTTTCGAAACACATGATAGAGGTGGAGGGATAGAGGATAGGGAAGGAGAGTGTGTGAGGGAAGATAGAAATGATACTTAAGTGTGTGCTCGGTGTCGTTGCTCGGTTGAAGTCGCACAGGGAAAAGTCGTCTGTCTTTACACTCGTTGGTCTTCACACGAGAAGGCTGAGCACGACGGCTGAACGCTTCCGCAGACGCTTCCGCGTCAGCGCTCTGACATCAAATAAATACAGTCTAGGAGACTAGAGTGAAAACAGCTGAGGCCGGCTTCTGCTCAGCACAGCCAATAACCTTAAAGGACTGCTAATTGCTGTATACAAAACTAAACACTATATAAACAATCTGTCACAGAGCCAACAATATTTATTATACAATGCCAGGTTTATTATATATAAACTATAGCAGAGGTGAAATGCAGAAAAGAAAAATGATAATTTACAGAATATACAATATAAAAAAAAATACAACAATGTACATTTTACATTTACTTATTTAGTAATGCTCTTACAGTGTTACTTATGTTTGGACATTAAAATAACTAACAAGCAAACAAACACACACACGTGTGTATATTTTACACATATATATATATAATATATATATATATATACATACACACACACATAAATTTTTCAAAAGAAAATTACAGATGCATTGTGATATAGGCGAAATATATTGTGAAAGATGCATATAAAGTTATTTAATAAGCTTTCTCAGATGATCAGATCACCTGTTTTCATGATCTCTGTCAGCAGCTCCCTTCAGAAATTTTTAAAATCAGGAACTTCTGTGTCGTAGAGGTTTTTTTTCTGACACTTCTGAAATCACAGAACAAGTGGTATCAATATGTGTTTAAAGATCAAAACCTGTTTTAAGTTTCAGCCCATTTTCACACTCTATGTAAGTGATGCAAGTTATCCAAGTAACTGTACAAGTGCATATTTTTGGTTAAATTAATTAGTTTACTTCCATATATCCGTTGACAAATTGCCAGCAAAACCTTTATACATGCATATATAAAAACGCTCATCTACACATAAGATGACATTAAAAGCCCAAACTTTCATAAACAAGAGCTCAAGTCTTACGTTACCTCATATAGTTAGCCTGATGCTAACAAACAGACTTTTTCCGAAGACACTAAACCATTTCTATAAAGTAAAACGTGTCATTTACATGAAAGAAAGTGTCAGGAACACTTGTATGTACTATTTGTGTAATTTTAGAGACTAAACTTACCTGAAATTAGTGAAACCAACAGTGAGAGACGGCGTATAGCTGTTTGACAGTTGAGTTGCAGCCCCGTTTCCATGGTGACTTCCTCCGCTCCAGTTCAGCGCGCACGCCCATTAAAGCACGTAGAAGTCACGCAGATGTACGTAAATATAATATAAATATAATAGCTTTAGAATTGGTAAACTTGGTGTAGAAATAACACTGAAAAAAAACATTGATTAAAAACGCATGAATTCGTACAGCCTATTTACAGATGTATCACGAGGAACAATTTTTAAGCTTTGTTTTATGTATTTTAAAAATATATTTCAATATATTTAACAGTGCTTCAGATATATGTCAGATCATTCTTTACTTGTTACATGTTCATGGCTATATTAGGGATATGTAGTCCGAAATGAACGTGCTTCTGCTAAATTTGGACTGAATTAGACGGACCAAACAAGGACCAATTTTCAACGTTGATTTTTGGGCTAAATCCGGACCAAATCCGACGGACCAAACAAAGACCAATTTTCAACGTCGATTTTTTTGGTCTAAAATAAGGCCATGACGGGCCTACTTGATTTAGCCCAAAAAATGACGTCTAAATGATGTCTGGTGCTGGGTGGGTTAGATTTTGTTTGCTTGGCTCACATCCCATTTATTTATGGAGAGGACAGGAGGCTTTACTGCAGCCAACCACCAGAGGGTGATCAAAATCACTTGGCTTCCCTTTTCAGGACGTGTGTGTGTAACACTGGTTTGCTCAAAGTTGAAAATTTTTCAATTCTCGGTGACGAGAAAAAATGCTCAGTGCTCCCTCTGCAAACAAATGAAAAAGGTCCACTGGCCTCAGGAAATTAAATGTGGACACATAGCCTGCACAATTTTACCATGGGGCTACACTATTTAGGGTGAAAATTTGTGCCATTTTTATGGGACATATCCTGGCCAGGGCTTCTATATTGCCTAAAGTAAAGAAGGGAAAAAAAGCCAAAACCTGGATATTTTAGGCAATACAGAAAATCTGGCCAGGACGTGTCCCATAAACATGGCACACATGATCACCCTAATACTATTATTACTTATGTCTATAACAGTTGTTTGTAGTGTATTGTCAGAGTTAGAAATGTTGAATGTTTGTCAATACACGGAGACTCTGGAGGTCCAATGGTCAGTTGGAACGGTTCCTGGTGGATTCAGTCCGGAATTGTGAGTTTTGGTAAAGACTGTGCTAAATCAAAATATCCTGGTGTGTACACCAGAGTCTCTCAGTACAGGGACTGGATCCAGTCTAAAATACACACCAACCCACCTGGATTTGTTGTATTGAATTCAATATCCAACTCCAACTTCAGAAGTGTACCCAACCTCTTCTTATTTCCCCTTTCTCTCATACTCTCCTTCATTCCTCTTATCTTCTCCCTCTTTCTCTCTTCCTAAAGGTCGTTTGAACAGTACTTCTTCGAGTTCTCTAATGAAGAGGACAGTTCTGCTGTATATGCTTTCATAAACAGATGAAAAGGGCAGTTACATTGCTAGTTTTGTCATTTATTCTTTATCTTTCTTTTTTAAAGTACTGTTATTGAACAGCTCTTTTACTGACATTAAGAGCAAACACTAATGAAGTTCAACATGCTTCTGTCCTCTTTTCATCATCTTTTCATAAATAGTAGAGATGGAATGTTTTGTTTTTGTTTTGTTCTTTTGCCAGCATAACCGATATAGGGTCTGGAGCTCTGAAATGTGATCTGAGATACTGTTTGTTGAAAATGAAATGATCTTTAATCAATTCCAATGTAGTCACACTATCTAAACAGAATAAACACAAAAGAAGAAGAACTGACTTGGGTAATGTTCTCTCACTAGCCGTTTCTCAATATGCGTTATTGTCTGTACTTGTGTTCTTGTGGACTTGTGAAACGTCATCAGTCATCGCCCGTAATGTTCCAATTCAAAGGCTTCGTCCAAATACCCACACTTGCGGTTTTGGCCACTTGAGAGCACGTGCGCGCGACAGGAAGTAAGTGTGCAAGACTGTCCCAGGTCTTAAAAATGGCAAAGTGCAGTGTCCTTAACACACCCACACTATCTCTAATACTGCTCCGGAGCGCTATTCGAGGCTAACTGTATCCCATCCTGCATCATGTTCTGGAAATAAATCAGAGGTCACGGAAACCTTTCCAATGAAAGTTAAATATTAATAATAATTAGATATTACAAATAATTTGCTAGAAAAACAGTTTTTAAGTTTATTTGTGCAAAGATGAGTAGTGGTGATATTTATTTTGTACAACATTTGCAACTGCTTTTTTTAATCGTTTAATTAGAAGCACCACAAATTGTCATGTTATAGGGACTACTGAACAGACATTTGGAAGTTGATTTTAAAATGCAAAGTATTTAAAATTAAAATAAAGCTGTGTAAACACTTGCAGTTTTACAACACTATAAGCCTGCATCCCAATGTGCATACTATCTGCCCTAAATATTATTGAAAATTACCACTATCACATAAAATTTAGGATGGATGGTATGCACATTGGGACGCAGGCTAAGTGTGTCCCATCAGGTAATGAAAAGATCGACACACACTTGTGGTCTTCATCCTCACTTGAACACTTGAAATACGCCAAACACAGGAAATACGTAATTTAAGTAGTCAAGTGCAAAGACTGCAAGTGCCAAAGTTCACATCTAGCCAAGTACAGTTCAAATCACCGGATGTGTTCTTGCTCCGCCTCTTTTATCAAGGATGCATCCAGAGGTGACTTGTGCGAACTTGAGGCAGCCAGGGATCTCAGAATGCATCATTAGACTATGGCGGCCCGCCACAGTCTAATCTGTCCCGCCACAGTTTCATAATAAATCGAGAATATATTTATACTCTTCATTATAACGTAAAAGGTCTTTAACGTTGTGTTTCATGTCATTGCTATCGCAAAGTGTCCGTAAAATGAACTAAGTGTAACATGGCTTTATCTCTTCATCAAGCCTGTTTGCGCTGCGTGTTTCAAAGCCAAGCTTGCACTCGCAGCTCGTGATCAGGTGTTTTCGCGTCTCAGAGCGGCTCCGTTCACAGTGAAGCCTGTTTTTGAATGTGCTGTGAGTTTAGCGCGCATCTGAGACCGCAACGGGCACCAGTTACGCTTTTTCACATCAGCATAATTTTCAACATATTAATGGGCAAATGTTGACAGTATTTCGCTAGATTCGTTTGTAAACCTCTTTTCACAGAAGCTGGAGTTTTCCGCCAATAATAAAAGCTCAACTGCAGTTCCCTGTCGATACTCCACTCGTACTGCGTCTTGATAAAGACGCATATTGGAAAAAGCCTTTTTTTCTCCTGAACTGAAGTCTTATTCAATCACACAGTGAAACTGCACGACTATTGGTTCGTGCAGTGGTAAAACAAACGAACCAATGGGTCGGCAGCGGAGCTGCACGAAACTATGGCGACGATTCCTGCCAGATCCCGCCAAAATGGGCGGGGCATCTGGCTATATAAGCGGTCGTTTCGCCATAGGATCCTCAGATTTCTTCTCCTTCAGCGACGACGACTTCGTCTACACTGACCCAGAAGCCTACTCGCCATTGACACGCCTCGCATCTGGACCCAGCGACCTCGATCTGCTCGGCTGATCCGCCTTTTCTACGCGCCCCAGCATCGCAGCAGTTCCGGTCCCGTTCGCTGCCGCCATCCGGCGATTATCACGGAAGTCTCTAAAAGAGCAAATTGGCGTTCTAATGCCACGCCGTTACTGCGGCTCGTGCAGGTCTCCCCTGCACGCCGATGACGGTCACAGCGAGTGTATTTACTGCTTGGGGAAATCCCATGCAGATGCCGCGCTCACTGGCTCTGATTGTTCTCACTGCGAGAGCATCAGTCTCGCCTCTCTGCGTTCGCGGATCGCTTTCTTTTCAGAGAGCGACCCTGCCCCTCGCGCCCTCCCGTTTTCTTTCTCCCAGGGACCTGTGAGGTAAAAACAGCGGGGCAGAGGTTCTCAGCGCCCGGTTGAGAGCGAGCTCACGCCGGCTCAGATCCCGCATGCCTCGCTTTCGCCACACAGAGAGGTGTCTCCCGTCCTTTTTTTCCCAACCTGACCAGCGTCCCTCTGCAAGCGTGAGCGATCTGGTCTCTTTCAGGGGAAGTGACGATGAGCTGGCCGATGACAGCATGTCACTGGTAGCTTCAGATACTGAGGAGCTGTCGGGCTCAGTGACTGACCCCGCCCCCTCAGGTTTGCCCGCGCCCAGCGCCGCCAAAGCCGGGATGGATGCCGAACTTTTCCGTGTCCTCTCAAAAGCGGTTGAAGAGCTGGGTTTGGAGTGGTCTCCACCAGAGGAGCCCTCTCGCAGCCGTCTGGATGAGTGCTTTCTGCCGGGGCGCCGTCAGGCCCCTCAGAAACGACCATCGCCGTTCTACTCTGAAGTTCACGACGAGCTCACGATATCTTGGTGCTCCCCTTACTCTGCCCGCCTCCGTACTTCCGCTTCATCCGCCCTCACTACGATTGACGGCGCTGAAGAAAAGGGATATGAGAGGATGCCTCAACTGGATGAGTCAGTGGCTGCACATCTCTGCCCACCCACTGCCATCGGCTGGAAGGCGAAGGCCAGTCACCCGTCCAAGCCATGCAGGACCACTTCAGTGCTAGCTGGACCCTCCTACGCTTCAGCTGGACAGGCGGCTTCGGCGCTCCACTCTATGGCGGTTCTCCAGGTCTATCAGGCCAAGCTCCTCTCCGCCGTAGATGAGTCTGAGCCTGATCCTGCGACTCTCAGGGAGCTGAGAAGCGCAACGGACCTGGCTTTGCGAGCCACCAAGACTACCGCCCAAGCCTTAGGAAGGTCTATGGCCAGCCTGGTAGTGCTCGAGCGCCACCTGTGGCTCACACTGACGGAGATCAAGGACGCGGACAGGGTCTCCTTCCTTGATGCTCCAATTTCCCCCAGCGGCCTCTTTGGACCTGCGGTGGAAGGATTCGCTGAGCGCTTCACAGAGGCACAGAAGGCGTCACAGGCTATGCAACACTTCCTGCCCAAGCGCTCCAGCCCAGCAGCTGCTCAGAGTCGCCCCAGGACTGCGTCTGCACCTGCCGTTTCCGCCCCTCAGCCTGCTAGGACTCAGCAGCCACGAGGGTGTTCACGCTCAGCCAGACGCCACCCCCCCCTCCGAAGCGCCAGTGCCCCCGACCCAAGATAGCGTTGGACCCTGCGCCTCTGGCGTCCTCCTGATCTGCAGGACAGGAAGAGGAGAGGGTCGAGTCCCGCCACGGCCGGACCGCCCACCAAAAGACCTCTCGTGAGAAACCTCTTTTCACCCCGTTTTCTTCCGGGTGCTGAGGGAATTGTGTTTGTTGCTACAGGGTCCGTACAAGTGCCCATGCAACCGTCCGCTGTGATAGTGGAAAGAATAAAACACAAACATTCTCGAAAAGAGAGCAATTTTCCTCTTCTGTCCCTCACGAGTGCCCTGCCTCCGTGTAGCCAGCCACTCGAGTTTATCCAACCCCTTGCCACGTGGGCCGAGGCCTGGCAGGCCATCCCCGGAGTGTCAGAGTGGGTTATGGTTATAATAAAACAAGGTTATTCACTCCAATTCGCTCGAAGACCTCCGCGTTTCAGCAGCGTGGTCTCTACCTCGGTGCAGGGCGAGAATGCTCATGTTCTGCGCTCAGAGGTGATGACGTTGCTGGAAAAAGGAGCCATAGAAATGGTTCCTCCAGATTTGAGCGAGTCAGGCTTTTACAGCCGTTACTTCCTCGTCCCCAAAAAGGATGGCGGCCTCCGGCCCATCCTCGATCTCAGACGCCTGAATCACGCCCTCATGAGACGGCCGTTCAGGATGATCACGCTGAAGCAGATCCTCTCATAGATTCGCACAGGGGACTGGTTCTGTTCTCTGGACCTGAAAGACGCAAACTTTCACATCCAGATAGCCCCCATCACAGACGATTCTTGAGATTCACCTTCAAGCTTACCAGTACACGGTCCTACCCTTTGGGCTGTCTCTGGCCCCCCGTACTTTTACGAAGTGCATGGACGCGGCTCTTTCCCCTCTGAGACAGATGGGAATCCGCATTCTCAACTACCTCGACGACTGGCTCATTCTGGCCCAGTCAGAGGTGGAACTACTTTCACACAGAACCCTCATCCTTAGCCACTTAGAGCGCCTGGGGCTCAGGGTCAATTTCGCCAAAAAGCACACTGTCTCCCAGCCAACGAGTATCGTTCCTGGGTACAGTTCTGGACTCAGCTCGCATGAGAGCGGTGATAGCGCCAGAACGCGCTCTGGCCATTCAGAAACTTGCGGCCACCTTCAAGAACGACACCGCTTGCCCACTCAAAGTGTTTCAGAGAATGCTGGGCCTTATGACCGCAGTATCGCCAGTGTTACAGCTGGGCCTGCTCCGCATGCACCCCCTTCAAAGCTGGTTGAAACCACGGGTTCCACACAAAGCATGGCGTCACGGACGCTTGCATATCAGGGTGAATCAGGCCTGTGTGACAGCCTGACCCCCTGGAAGAACCCACGGTGGATGAAGAAGGGCGTGGCCATGGGGTTGGTCCACACCAGGAAAGTTGTCAAGACAGATGCCTCCAACACAGGTTGGGGGGCGCTGTATGAAGGCAAACCGGCCTTCGGCCATTGATCGAATGCGGAGAGCGGCTTCCACATCAACTGCTTGGAAATGCTAACAGTTTGTCGAGCCTGCCAGTTTTTCCTGACGGACCTAATAGGACGCCATGTGCTGATTCGCTCAGACAACATGTCCGTGGTGTCCTATATAAATCACCATGGAGTTGTCTCCTCGAAGCGCCTCTTTATTCTGGCGGAGCGCCTTCTGGAATGGGCCCAGCTCAACCGGCGCTCGCTGAGGGCAGCACACCTGCCGGGCAGACTGAACCAAGGAGCGGATATGTTATCTCGGAGCAATGTCCCCTCAGAGGAGTGGATGCTCCATCAGCAGGTGGTTCAGAAGATCTGGAAGACATTTGGCAAGGCAGAAGTAGACCTTTTCGCCTCCAAAGACAACTCTCACTGCCCAACTTATTATTCGAAGGACAGGGACGCGTTGGCCCACGACTGGCCCAACCTCCTCCTTTATGCATTCCCCCCGATTGCCCTGCTTCCACAGGTTGTCAGGCGTGTCAGGGAACAGGGTCACAAGGTGCTATTGGTGGCCCCCTTGTGGAGGAACCAACCTTGGTTGTCAGAGCTGACTCAGCTGCTGACAGCAGCCCCCTGGCCCGTGCCCCTGAGACGGGATCTCCTCTCTCAGGCGAACGGAACAATATGGCACCCCCGACCCGAGCTGTGGGCTCTCTACATTTGGCCGCTCAGCGGGAGCCTACTGGCCTCCCAGAGCGAGTGTTAAACACCATTTCTGAGGCTAGAGCCCCGTCTACGAGACGCCTCTACACCCTTAAGTGGTCTGTTTTCTCCGCTTGGTGCCTCAACCGTGGTGAAAACCCCTCTACCTCTGAGTTAGCGGTGGTTCTATCCTTTCTGCAGGAACTGCTAGATAAAGGACGTTCTCACTCTACACTCAAGGTGTTCGTAGCAGCTATAGCGGCCTTTCATGCCCCTATAGCGGGCCAGTCAGTAGGCAGGGACAACTCAGTTGTCCGTTTTCTGAAGGGAGCCAGGAGGTTGAATCCACCTCGGCCCATTACTGTCCCTACATGGGATCTGCCCACTGTACTGAAGGCCCTCCCTTTGAGCCGCTACAGTCTACGAACCTCCGTTCGCTTTCGCTGAAAACTGCTCTGCTACTAGCACTAGCATCGGTTAAGCGAGTTGGAGACCTGCAGGTGCTCTCTATTAGCCCTGCCTGCCTGGAATTCGGGCCTAACGACTCCAAGGTCGTCCTGAAACCAAGGCATGGTTACGTACCTAAGGTACTTTCAACCCCGTTCAGAGCTCAGGTCATCACGCTCTCTGCACTTCCTCCGTCTGAGGAGGACCGGGAGTTATCCTTGTTAAGCCCTGTCAGAGCTCTGAGAATCTACTTTGAGCGTTCCGCCCCCTTTAGGCGTACGGAACAGCTCTTTGTTAGCTTCGGTAACCGCGCCAAAGGGCATCCGGTCACGAAGCAGAGACTCTCTAAGTGGATAGTGGATGCTGTCATGCTGGCATACTCTTCTTTAGGCCTGCAATGCCCCATTGGAGTACGAGCCCATTCGACTAGAGGCATCTCCTCGTCATGGGCGTGGTCTAGCGGTGTGTCCATTACAGAGATTTGTGCGGCGGCTGGCTGGGCCACTCCGTCCACATGTGCTAGGTTTTATAACCTGGACATACCGGCCTTACAGGCCAGAGTCCTCTCTGCTTAGATGAGCTTGTATACATATGCTGTGGGAACTATCCTGTCAGAGATTTCTTGACCGCAATGCGCTCAGGCTCTCTGATTGGCACCCTGCATACTCCTGTTAACTGAGTATACAGGAGTCATATGGAACGATCATCCAGGCCGAGCATGACCTCTATGTGTTTACGGGTGTTTGTACGGGATCTGGCGGGAATCGTCGCCATAGGTTCGTGCAGCTCCGCTGCCGATCCATTGGTTCGTTTTTTACCACTGCACGAACCAATAGTCGTGCAGTTTCACTGCGTGATTGAATAAGACTTCAGTTCAGGTGAAAAAAGGCTTTTTCCCATATGCGTCTTTATCAAGACGCAGTACTCGTTCCGTATCTCAGGGAACCGAGGTTACGACAGTAACGGAGTACGTTTCCGCCAAAATAAAAGTTCATAGGTTTATCTCTTGCAAGCAAGGACTAAAATGAACAGACGCGAACAAAGAAAATATTGTACAGGCAGAGCAAGCTCACTGTTTATAGGATGAAAAACATATATATTGCAGTGGGGGTTTATATGACTATATTTCTGAAGGGAACTGGCTTGAGAGAAGTTTCGAGGCATTTTTCCCCTCATATCACTGCTCTTACATAAGCGCCACCTGCTGACAGAGGGTGAAATTCAGCCTGTCTGCTGCTTTTGTTTTATGCAGGTTTTAGCATAATTTCACAAAGCTGAAGTCAGTCAATTCTGTTTTTGCTTCAAATGTTGACATGACACCATCAAATTTAAATAATAATAAAAAAACACTGCTCATGCTACATCTACATGTAGTATCATTGTTTGTATTGTGATTAAAATGCAGTGGTTGGTTCTAATTTCAAATGGCATTTTTTTAAAATTATTAAATAAGTTTGGTAGTTGTAGTAGCAACAACTGCAAAAACAGTTTAATGGCCAGGGAAAAATATTTGTGGCTGGCAGATTTTCTCAAGTCACCAGAAAATGTTGTTTGTCTCGTGATTAAAATGGCAGATGTGGCAAAAAGTTAGTTTTAGGCCCTGCTTGCACATGTGTAAATTAGGACAAAAGTATTGTAATTTCCCTACTGTAGAATAAGGTCAAATAATATACCTGTGAAATATTCATTTTAATTAATTTTACAGTGTAATTGTTTTCCAATATATGGCTATTACTGTCATAGGAATAATAATAATATAACATTATTATTATTATTGTCATTATATTCTAATTTGTTTGGCTTTCAAATTCACCGGTGTGAGTGTAACTTAGACTGAGACACTATATCACAACTAAAAAGAGCATTGAGTCCCCCTTTAAACCTCAAGTGCAAGTCAATTCACCATTTAAGTTTGCACACTGAACCTGTGTTGGAGATCTTAATTTTGAACTCTCAAAGTGCACCACATAGATGAATTTAACTTTAATGTACAAAGTTTTCTTACGGGGGGGCATGCCCCCGGACCCCCCTAGAGGGACCAAGGTCCACCCACCAGTCTCACAAAATCCTGTGGGAAACACTGTGGCTATTATTGTTCATTAAAACTGACATTTAACAAAAAAGGCAGAGTTGTGCTTGTCATATTTCATTTTATTATACATACAGTGACAGAGTATATGTGCACATATTACCTAAACCACATATTAATGTTGTATATTTTTAAAATGAAAAGAGGGTTTTGTTTTATATTTTGAAGAAAGCAAAAAAGGCAGTGGTGTTTGATATCATTTCGTTTAATTATAATGCATGTACGCATTGCATGAACCACATTTTTGTGGCTATTAATATTTTAAATGAAACAGAAAAGAGGCAACGCTGTTTGATATAATATTTTGTTTCACTGTAATGTACGTACGTTCCCTGAACTACATTTTTGCGCCTATTAATATGTTTGCATGAAAACAAAAAGGTGTTTGATATCATATTTCGTCATATTGTAATGTAGTGTAGATAACTTAGGCGAGCTGACTGATGTTATCAAGTATGCTGCTGTGCCATTTGCAGAATTACTGAGAAACGGCCACTGTCTTTTCTGCTCACTTCATGCTGTTTTATTTATGTATTCTGTGATGAATGTGACATTTAAAAAAGGCTTAAAATATTTATGTAACATTATAAATATATTTCCTGTCACTTTTGATCAATTTAATGCAGAGGTGGGGAACATTGATCCTGGAGGGCCACTGTCCAGTGTTGCCAGATTGGATGGACGATTTCCCGCCCAAAAGCTCACAAAAAAACGCCCAAAATTTTAACTGTCAAAATAATGTGATATAATGTAAATCAAGGTTGATAAGTGTTATTTTTAACTCCTTTATAACTAAATAATAATGACAAAATAATATGAATATAATGCTAGATAAATTTCCCATGGATCAAATCGGGGCATATATTAAAGAGAACTACCAAATATGATTAAAATATGCAGACACTGTCAAAACGGCAATGAAGAAATTAACCGATACCCTCGAAAAACACATGCATCATTTTCAATGTCAACAGTCAGAATTTAAATGCAAAAAAAGTGCCCAATATACTGTAAGTGATCAGAATTAGCAATGTAATTATAGGTATTTCACACTCGTTAATGCACACACCACGACAGTCAAAACTGTGTGATTCTGTATGATAATCCAACAATAATTTTTTTTTAACAACAACAATAATGCTCTTACCTTCGTGTCTCTCTATAATTTCACACATAATGAAGTCTTTCGTGAAGTTCATATTGAACATAATATAGAATTTTACACAGTCAAAACTAACAAGTCAGCTTTAAAGGATATACCAATCTGGACCGTTTAAAAGATAAAAGACAGGATCGTATAGATGTAAATAAATTTTGATTAAATAATTTAACTGTGCTGATTTCGGAGCTGCAGTGATATAGCCTCCATGTCTTCTCATTCAACAAGTGTAATTCACGTTTTGAGAGTTAAAACACTCTCCACTCCTTACCATAAGCATTATGATCACTTATACTGTTATCAGGGCCGCTGCTGGCCAAATGGGTGCCCTAAGCAGGATTTTATTGTTGTGCCTCCTCCCTCAAATATTATGGAAGTTTTAAAAACCACCTACCATAGGGGTCAAAATAGAACTTTAATAAAATATAAAAGTAAATAAATTGTAATTTGTATTATTTACATTGTAGCTCTAGACAGTTACCTATGGCAGTAATACAGTTGTCTGATTTTTATGGTCTCAAGCATTCAGAAATCACGCAAAAGAAAATTAAGCAGTTTTACTACGAAAACCATGGTTCGTTTTTTTGTAAGGGTTGTGATGTCCACATGTTTTTTGTTGAAGAAATTATAGAGGCTGTGTCATCTATAGCAAAAAGGTGGCCAAAAAAAATAAAGATTAAGTCTATTTTTGAATGAAATGTTTGGTCAATTGCCTATTAAACAAGGATGTGATCGTCCTGTAAATGTAACAGCAGCAATGACCAGGCTCCCTTTGCAGGCATTTATAGCATGTATTGTTGAAAAAAAACAATAGACACCTGATCACAAAATTTGTAATGGTTTCACTGGTTATAATGGGACGCGTATTGGTTTTAATTGAAACTGTAATGGGCCCTGTGGGTCTCTACTGGTAATTGGTCACCTTCTATTGGTGGCTTGTTAAAACCAATAAATCCTAATGGAATATGTCCCAAAACACACTACAGAAAACCATTTTTTTAATGTTGTTCATGGTTTGTAATGGCATTTGTGATTTATTTGTGATTAATTTGTGATGGCGTTAGAATTTTCTGTGATGGTTCTATAGTTTTTTTCAGCAGGGTTGCCTCATTGTTTCTATATAATGCATTTTAAGTCATTTTAAAGGCTGTTGTTGGCTTAGGTCTGTTTTTATAACCACAAAAAAATATATATCTTAATACTTCTTTGATTAGGCTATGAATCAGTGGCGGAGCCAGGATGTTTTCATAGGGGTGGCCAGGGAGGGGCCAGAAACCAGTCTGGGGTGGCACAGAAATATTCATTATTTCAATATAAAAATGTGATTGACTATAAAGTATTGGACTGTTTGAGTGCCTAAAACACAACTGAATACAATTAATTTCTACTAAATTGTAATTGAGATATTTGGGAATTAGATCAAGTAATGCTGAGTGAACATGACAACTTGTGTATTATTCCTCACCTCCAGGTATTTTAATAAAGGGGATCACTATAGCTTTATTTCTCAGTCAGCTTGATTCTGGTTCTCAAAACCCTTAAAAGCTTGTTCTCCATCATTGCATACTCATTGATGAGACATGCATATAGTGATAAGAATTGGTTAATTAAAAAAAAGAAAAGAAAAAAAAGGCTGGAAGTCAACAGCATAAATGCCAGTAAAATTAATTTTTATGCATTTAAATGGTTTCATTTTCGTTTGTACTTTACAAATTAAAAAATAAAAACAGCGCATATTTTCTAGTATAAGTGCACTGTGTTCATATTTACTTATAGGCTACATGCATTTGAGAGGCGTTCTTTAATGTGATGCTATACATACATGAATGCACTAATTGCCTTTTTGATAGTTTCATGACTTAACAGTTAAGTCATAACTGACGACAGAACTTTGTATGCTCATAGTTTCTTGTGTGCATTATTTATGATGAAGATATAGAGCGTGCGCCTTATATTCGCATAAAGTTGAAGAGTGTGCGCTGTGAGCACAGTGATGGCTGACAGGACAGGAACGTTTGGTTTGCTGATATATAGCCTAACAGCATCTCTTCAGACCGCAGTTCACTGTTGTTCTACTGAAGCTCATTTGGTTCCTGTTCCTTTCCACGCTCGTTTGACCGGTGCACGTCTGAAAAGTCTCCCGTTTTATGTGGTCATAAAGAGATACGCTGGTTCCGCGTCTTAATAAATGTATTTCTTGTCAAGAAAAAAAAAAGGGACAAAAACTGCAGTTTTGAGTGGGGTGGCCAAGGTTAGGTCAGTGGTGGCCACGGCCCCCCCCCGCCCCTGCTACGAATGTAGCCTACCTGAAAATGACGTGAGGGCTTCGTTTAAATCTTTTTTTTCTCTCTCTTTTCTCGGCGCCGGACTGCTGATGTCTTTTCACGGGCATAGTTGTCCATCAATTATGATCATCTGCATTCAGCCACAAACATGAGGTGTGAGCGGGCACGGATGCGGGAATGGCACGTCAGGGTTTTTTTGTTTTTTTTTGAGCAACTGGGATGGTGCCCCCTCGGGAGTTGGTGCCCTACGCAAACGGCGTACTCTGCGTATAGGGAGCAGCGGTACTGACTGTTATACATTTAAAATCAGATCCGTTATCGCGTTAAAAACCCGTCACTCATGAATCATCACGACTGTCTGCTGATCCCTAGTGATTGGCTAAAAGTGCTGCCGTGACATCAACATCAGCACCAGTCTCTTTGCACTGTGTGTGTGTGTGTGCGTGTGTGTTTAGTAACGTTGTGATGACTGATTGGATGCATGCAGTAGGCTATATGTGCACACTTGGGCTTGTTTGTTAACCAATTAGCCTATAGTCAAGTCAAGTCATCTTTATTTATATAGCGCTTTTAACAATACAGATTGTGTCAAAGCACTTAACAGTATCAAGTTGGAGGATAGAGTGTCAGTAATGTATAATAATAAGATTAAACACTCAATTTTCAGTTAAAGGCATTTCATTATTGAATTCAGAGATGTCATTGTCTAGCTCAGTATAGTTTAAATAGTATCTGTGAAATCCAATTGACGATAATCGCTAGAAATTAAGTGTCCCCGACTGAGCAAGCCAGAGGCGACAGCGGCAAGGAACCAAAACTCCCTCTGTGACAGAATGGAGAAAAAAAAAACTTGGGAGAAACCAGGCTTAGTCGGGGGGCCAGTTCTCCTCTGGCCAGGATATTATTGTTTATTTATTGTTATAATTAAGACTTTAAATGTTTTATATTTCTATTTTAATATTGTTGCAATTTCTAACAATAATAGTATTATGTAGTTAGGTATTTTATTATGTTTTTAGTTATTTGTTTTATTTTTAGTTTTATTGTATTTTAAGTTGAGGTCTTCACTGGGATTATGTCCCCGGGGCTCATCCAGGGGTCCGGCCTCCGCCGACAATCTGGGCCGCAGTCATCATCTCCCGGCGCCAATTCACCATCTGATCCAGACACGGACTGAGAAACAGAATAAGAAAGAAACAGACTAATATTAGCATAGATGTCAATATTTTTATGATGTAACAAGTACATCATGTGTTATGGGAAGTGTTCCCGTTTCCGGTTGATCTAATTAATGCAGCCTAACAATCCTTTAACGGATTTGAATAATAGAAGTGTATTAGTGTGTTATGTGTACGCCAGGTTAAAGAGATGGGTCTTTAATCTAGATTTAAACTGACAGAGTGTGTCTGCCTCCCGAACAGTGTTTGGTAGATTGTTCCAGAGTTTGGGCGCTAAATAGGAAAAAGATCTGCCGCCCGCAGTTGATTTTGATATTCTAGGTATTATCAAACGGCCAGAGTTTTGAGAACGCAGTGGACGTGAAGGACTATAATGCGATAAGAGCTCGCTCAAGTACTGAGGAGCTAAACCATTCAGGGCTTTATAAGTAATTAACAAGATTTTAAAATCTATACGATGTTTAGTAGGGAGCCAGTGCAGTGTTGACAGAACCGGGCTAATGTGCTCATACTTCCTGGTTCTAGTAAGAACTCTAGCTGCTGCATTTTGAACCATCTGTAATTTGTTTATTAAGCGTGCAGAACAACCACCCAATAAAGCATTACAATAATCTAACCTTGAGGTCATAAACGCATGAATTAATATTTCTGCATTTGACATTGAGAGCATAGGTCTCAGTTTAGATATATTTTTAAGATGAAAAAATGCAGTTCTACAAATGCTAGAAACGTGGCTGTCAAAGGAGAGATTACTATTAAATAGTACACCTAGGTTCCTGACTGATGACGAAGAATTTACAGAGCAGCCATCAAGTGTTAGACAGTGTTCTAGGTTATTACTTGTGGGGGTTTTAGGTCCGATAAGTAACACCTCTGTTTTTTCAGAATTTAGCAGTAAGAAATTACTCGTCATCCAGTTTTTTATATCGACTATGCATTCCATAAGTTTCTCAATTTGGTGCGTTTCACCAGGCCGTGAAGAAATATAGAGCTGAGTATCATCAGCATAACAGTGAAAGCTAACCCCGTGTTTCCTAATGATATTTCCCAAGGGTAACATATAAAGCGTGAAAAGTAACGGCCCTAGTACTGAGCCTTGAGGAACTCCATACTGCACTTGTGATCGATATGATACCTCTTCATTCACTGCTACGAATTGATGACGGTCAGATAAGTACGATTTGAACCATGCTAAGGCACTTCCACTAATGCCAACAAAGTTTTCTAGTCTATTCAAAAGAATGTTGTGATCGATAGTGTCGAACGCAGCGCTAAGATCCAGTAGAACTAATAGAGAGATACAACCACGATCAGATGATAAGAGTAGGTCATTTGTAACTCTAATGAGAGCAGTCTCAGTACTATGATACGGTCTAAATCCTGACTGGAAATCCTCACAGATATCATTTTTCTCTAAGAAGGAATATAATTGTGAGGATACAACCTTTTCTAATATCTTTGACAGAAAAGGGAGATTCGAGATCGGTCTGTAATTAACTAGATCTTTGGGGTCAAGTTGTGGTTTTTTAATGAGAGGCTTAATAACAGCCAATTTAAAGTTTTTGGGGACATATCCTAATGACAATGACAAATTAATAATAGCCAAAAGAGGATCTATGACTTCTGGAAGCACCTCTTTTAGTAGTTTAGATGGAATAGGGTCTAACATACATGTTGTTGGTTTAGATGAATTAACAAGTTTATACAATTCTTCCTCTCCTATAGTAGAGAATGAGTGGAATTGTTCCTCAGGGGATCTATAGTACACTATTTGATGTGATGATATAGCTGACGGCTGCATGGTTACAATTTGATCTCTAATAGTATCAATCTTGGAAGTAAAGTAGTTCATAAAATCATTACTGCTGTGCTGTTGGGAAATGTCAACACCTGTTGATGCTTTATTTTTTGTTAATTTTGCCACTGTATTGAATAAATACCTGGGGTTATGTTTGTTTTGTTCTAAAAGAGACGAAAAGTAATCAGATCTAGCAGTTTTTAAAGCTTTTCTGTAGGATAGGGTACTTTCCCGCCAGGCTAAACGAAATACCTCTAGTTTTGTTTTCCTCCAGCTGCGCTCCATTTTCCGGGCTGCTCTCTTTAGAGTGCGAGTGTGCTCATTATACCACGGTGTTGGACTCTTTTCCTTAATCTTCCTTAAGCGTAAAGGAGCAATTGTATCTAAAGTGCTAGAAAAGAGAGAGTTCATAGTTTCTGTTACATCATCAAGTTGTTCTGAGCTGTTGGATATGCTGAGGAATTGAGATAAATCAGGAAGATTACTTACAAAGCAGTCTTTTGTGGTAGAAGTGATGGTTCTACCATATTTATAAGAAGGAGTTGAATTTACAGACTGCTATATACAATTTATATATTTTGAAAACCGCCAAACTGACCAAAAACCAGTCCAAATTTTGTCCACCCGCCCAATCTGGCAACACTGCCACTGTCCTGCAGAGTTTAGCTCCAACCCTGAAAAAAATAAAAACTACCTGTATCCTGAAGACCTTGATTAACTTGTTCAGGTGTATTTGATTGGAGCTAAACTCTGCAGAGACACCGGCCCTCCAGGATCAACATTCCCTATCCCTGATTTATTGCATCCTTGCTGACTAAACAGTAAACACATTAATGTCCTCATTTTAAAAATAATAAGGCCACATCCACACGAAGCCAGAACTTTCCCTATCCGATCTTTTTTTTTCTCAAGAAATATGTGTCCACAAAAAAACACGAAACCAACACAAAACGATGTAGTATACAAGCCAGACCAGCATGTGGCGCTGTAATTCTGCCACAGAGATGCACTAAAAACAGAAGACTTGGACTATGCACATAAACCTTGCGCGCGGTATACAAATGAACATGGAACAATACATTTATTAATCTGTGTTAATGTTAGTTAATAAAAAGACAATCGTTCAGTGTTTGTTCATGTAGCAGTGTCTGACTAGGGGCGAGACGTGGGCTGTTGACATCATCGTTTCAGAAAATATACGGATTGGTTGTCCACATGAAAGCGCAAGGGTGGTGTTTTCAGATTTATCCACTCCGGGACCCAGATCCATCTGGACGAAATGCCGGATCCGTCTGGACGAAACGCCAATACGATACAAAATTTTTACATAAACAGATAAACGCGTCTCCGTGTGGACGGGGCCTAAAACTCTTAAATCTTTTGAAGTGTACACAAAATATTGGACAGCACAACTGTTTTCAACATTGATAATCAGAAATGTTTCTTGAGCAGCAAATCAGCATATTAGAATGATTTCTGAAGGATCATGTGACACTGAAGACATGGTGTTGTAAATATATCTAAATACCAAATCAGATTGTAGCTGTAGCCTAAAAGTTAACAAATAATAAGTTCTATATTGAATTAAATAAATTATATTTTTTAAAGGGATAGATGACCGTAACGTTGACTTCCACAGTATTTCTTTTCCATAATATGTCAATGGCTATCGTCAACTGTTTGGTTACCAGAATTCTTCAAAATATCTTCTAGTTCTTTTTGGAACAACTTGAGTGTGAGTAAATGAAAGAATTACCTGAATTGTTTGTTTCTATGCGTTTAGTATGTTTCGTATAATTATTATTATTACATCATGTAATTAAATGCCAAAAATTCTTATCTCAATTGCTGTTGCATTTAAACTACAAAACTTAATGCACAGGTGTATTTTGACAAAATGATCAGATGATTTGTACCATTTTTTGGTACGGTTATCCTTGTCAGTCATAGCAATTTCTGGAATGACCCACGGAATAATTTAGTAGATTCACGCCCGTAATTAAAAGTGTTTGTCACTCCTGAAACTTTGCAGCACACTTGGGCGGTGGTCCTTCTAGAAGCAGGACAAACAAAATCTCTTTAAATTGTGAATAGATTATACACCGAGAAAGTGCACTCCCTTTATAGCACAACTGACTGAGTACACAAAAACTTGTATAATCAATAAATCTGACTACACACTATAAACCAAACCTGCAGAAATAAAATTTATAAATGGATAGATAAAGTAAATAAATATAGGAAATAGGAAAATAAATAAATGACTTTTTTAATTAAAAGTAATCTTGCATTTATTATTATTTTAATTTGTCCTTTATTTATTTGTTGTATTTTATTTATTTTTTACTTTTCTGTGTGCAACATAGAAACGTGGGAAGCGATCCTTGCATCGCTCCAGTGTTTCATTGGTTGAGAGCTCACATAGAAGTGTCAGATCTAACTAAGCAATAGAAATTGAAGTGTGTTATGAGGTAAGGTAGATCTCTGTTATTGTAGTCAACCTAGAATCTGACGCTGTTGATGGTTAGTGTTGTCAAAAGTACTGACTTCGGTACCAGTCGGTACTGAAATTTTAAAAACCTCCATTTCCCGCTAACATTTGAGCACTGTTGAGCAGATTCTTAAACACCGCTGATTGGCCTTTGTGTTCACGTGCAGATACGACTGTGATTGGCTACAATGATCATCGATTCACACTCTTCACCGAGACCTGGCACACAGAAACACACGGGAGCATTTGAAAGCCGCGTCTATCAGCAGATCCCTAATATATCTGCACATGGATCCGCTGACAGACACTGCTTTCAAACACTCCTATGTGCTTCCGTGTGAGCGTGAAACGATGACCATTGTAGCCTATAGATATTTCTCATGTCTTTGGGTCAAGTATTTGCTGAGTTTTGATTCTTTTTAGTGACGCGTTTCAAAAAGAAATTCACGGAGACCAAGACGGCTGAAAGTGCACCGTTTATTTTAGAAAAGCACCATGTTTTGTTGATATTGTGACTGTACACGAATAAATGTAGACCCTTTACAGATTTGAATGATGTATTGCTCTTATCCTGTACACACAAAAATGACTAAGTAATTTAAGTTCTTTTTGGCGTTATCAGGAAAATCTGCCACAAAATGTGCCGCCACAGGCTTCGACCCCAGAGGGTTAAGAATCTGCTCAACCGCGCTTAAACTTTAGCAGGAAATGGACGTTTTTAAAATTTCAGTATCGACTGGTACCAAAGTCGTTACTTTTGATAACACTATTGATGGTTCTGGACTTTATGACAATGCTGTGAAGAAGGTATATTGAGCAGATTCTAACTAACCTACAGTAAACACCATAAATCACGCAAATAATCTCAGAAATAATCTAATCTGTATTCAAAATTTTGCCAAAAGATGACAAGTCAGCATCCTTTATTTATACTGCAGACGTCTACTGTGTGTTAAAGCTCCAACATGGCCACCAGAGTTGATTGTGGTCAATGCTAGTGTTTATAAGCGTCTATGCACTGCTTCGCTTGTGCCTAGTCTACTTTTGACACAACAAAGTAGGACATAGCAATAAACAACAATAAACAACTAAACTGGACAAAACATAAACATTTAGCCAACTTAAACATGGTAGAACCCCAAAAATCAACACAAAAAACAAGGTTGGACAGGCAAATCCTGTGGTCTCACGAAACTCATTGGAGCTGCAATGCGCCGCAGACGTGTGAACAAGGGGTTAAGCTATAGCCAGCTGCTGATGAGGTTAGCGTAAACTGTCCATAACAGAATCCTTCACAAAATCCTCAAAAGTTTTACACGGGATTCTGTATGTTAAGATGTGTTGCCCATAATATTTGTTGCAATTTCTTACATGGGAGGAGCTGCTTCGATTCTATCCCATTCACGCCCTTCCAGTTAATCCTCTTCCCAACATCATCATGGAACATGCGGGAAAGGATGTTCCATGTGACACGTTTTGTGTCATGGCCCCCAATAGTTGACAGGGAGGAAACCTAAAACGTAACAAAAAAAGAAATAAATCCTGTCAGTTTCTAATAACAGAAGGAAATAAACGTCCAGTGTTAATTATATTTTTTCTTATAAACACCTTGATGACCAATTTTCTCAATCAGGTTTCTCTAAGTTAAATGCGATCCTATATGAGCACAACATTTTCAGTCAGATTGTAATGCATTAGGCTTTTTTTTCCAAGTTTTCTAAGCGAGACCTCAAAAACCGATTCCACTCCTAGCATGTGTGTGTAACAAGGTTTTAAATGTAAACAGGACTTTCTCTAAAAGGTCACCATTCCATTAACATTTCTCGCCAAGGACTGACAGAAGTTGCTAAAATCTGTTAATTAATGACATTTATTATACTAGAACTACTGTCAAGCAACCTGTTTGCCGTGAGCAACATTTAAGTTTAGTGTATATAACAGCATAGATCATGACTGTTTTGGAAAAATGGACCTCAAAATTATATCTAATCCGATACGGCCATATTTAATTAATGAGATCATCTGGGGTGTATTCCAGAAAGCACGGTTAAATTACCATCAGCTAAACACTGAACTTTCGGTTGATTAACCCCAAACCTTGCTTACTCGTGGTATGTGGTTCCAAAAACGCGTCCGGGAGTAAGTTCATTCAACTCAGAGTATGTTCCTGGTTAAGACTCAAGACATTCTCAACAGAGCGACTAATCGACGAGTCACTATGGAAACGGATGCTAAGAAAAAGCGCGCCATGCTGTTTTTCTTCTTCTTTTGTTCAATGATCATTTACATGCTTAGTGTATATCGCCACCTAATTGATGGTTGTGCAATAATTTTCTTTTTTTTTCCGTTTAATCTTTAATCCTTGAGAATAAGAATTATATTGTTTGTTTGATGATAATTATAAATTAAGTCATATCAGATATGTATTTTTATTATAGAAATACATTATAGACAATGCTGATCCATGTGTGAGATGATTATATAAAATGTAATAAATATTTATAATATAATAAATTAAAAATGACCTTGTCATATAATAGGGTTTTATAATTTATACAGATAACTGTTATATATGCCAATAAAATAAATATAATAACCATTCTAGAATATTACCTTATTTATTACTTATATTAGCGCTTTATAATTAACATATCATATATATAGTATATATATATATATATATATATATATATATATATAGGCAATATTACATACTGTAATATTATTTAATCTTGTGTGTTATCTGTCATGCCCACTGATGGCTCGTCAGTAGATCACGCGTGCGCTGATAGCACTGAAGTGAACTAACCCTGGAACAGAACCTGCTCCGGAGCAGGTTATCTTCAGAGAGCGTTACTATGGTTACCCTAAAAGTAACCGAGTTTATCCGCTCGCTTATCCTCAAACTTACCCGGGTATGTCACATAACCTGCTTTCTGGAATACACCCCTGGTAGTGCAGCCTTAGGCTTTGTGCCAAAACAAGTGCCCACTCCCTTCATCACTGCATCTTTAAACCCAGACCCATAAATAGGTGAACGTCATTTACTGAACTGAAGATAGTGATAATTATTGGTGGTGGTTTGAGGAGAGACCACCCCACATGATGTGCTTTGGGTGTACAGCAATACACAAAGCGCTATATAAATGCATAATTCATTCATTCATTCATTCATTCATTCAAGAACAACTTGTCAAAAGACCCGGTACTTCGGTACTAAAAAAAATGAAAACGTCACGGTACCAGGTGTCTTTAAGTCCCAGTGGTACCGAGTACCGGGGTCAACCCGGTTCTTGCTGCGTGATTTGAAAGCTGCGCAGATGCGCTCGCTTCATAAAAGCACTGTGACAGGGCGACATCCGAAGGAGGAAATGCATCAAACTAACAACACTTTAAAGACTGACCCCCAGATCAAATTAAAGAGTTCAAGCAGGTAAGTTTCTATTTAATATTTAGATATTCTGTTATGAATATTATTCCATATTTGAATTTGAATGTCGGATTAAAATAAACTGCCGTTATAGCAGAGTTAATCCTTAGCATAAGTGCGGCTAACGCTAATATAATGAGCATTAGAATGAAGTTTCTTTATTAACTACTTAATGCGCCTATAACTTTTATTAGGGTAAACACAACAGGAGGACATGATGGTATTTACTATTGTTACATACCAGAGGCTTTTAAATGAATTGTGAATCTAAAATATGCGTGTTGGAGAATGTACAAACAGTTAACAGTGTTTGTCATATCAGTCCGTCAGAAAACAGTTCTGGCCTGTTTTTTTTTTGTTTTTTTTTGCTAGTTAGTTGCTAGTTGTTGTTATTCTTGGCTGGATAACTAGCAGTTTTAAAAGCCCTTTAAAATTAAATATGTACACAGTTTGTATTAAATGAAAGTACAGTCAAATTTTATCTCCTGTATAGACTTTACAATGACTTCATGTTATTATCTAACATCAACTTACAGTGAGTGAACAATATATTTTTACAACATTAATTAATGTTTGTGAATGTTATTTAATACAAGCACTTGATCATTCATGTTTGTTCATTGTGCATTAAATAATTTTAACAGATTGAACTTTGATTGATTTTATGTATTTGTAAATTTTGAAATTAACCCTAAGAAGAATAATTGCAATATATAACTGTTGTTTATTTGATAGGTCATGTTATCTAAAAAATGGAATCTTATTGTAAAGTGTTTTTAATACTACAGTTTCCTTCTATTTGATATGCACTTGTCTTAAAATATATAATCTTATCTAAATTTATTATGAAAGATGAGGTTTGTTATTTACTGAAATGTTATATTTTAGCTGGAGTCAATGATCTAATGTTGCATTTGTTCAGACTCAGCACACTGCTTTACTAATATTATATTTTCCTTTTACAGCTGCAGGAAGATCATGAAGCTCCAGCAAACCCTAAAACAGACAACAGTTTACAGTTGTTTTTCAGCGGCAGCAGAAATATGACAAAAACTTTTGGGTGGAACTTTACTTTTTTTCATACTTTTATTAATTGTGGAAAAACTTGAAATAATTTTAAATAAGCATAAAAAATGGCATTGGTTTTTGTGCAGTTTATTTTTGTTTAACTTTATTAATAAAAAAGTGTTTTTTAATTAGCATATTTTGTGTTTTGCTTTGGTACCGAAATTGGTACCGAGAACCATGGATTTTCACTGGTATTGGTACCGAATACTGAAATTTTGGTACCGTGACAACCCTACCTCAATGTAGATCCTAAGTATCTTAACTTGTCATAACAGTATGACTTTCTATAAAGCTGGTTTGAAACTATGTGAATTGTTAAAAGCACTATGCAAATAAATTTGACATGACTTTGTCATTATGAACAAGACTTTTTACATAACACAAAGCCATTTGACCAGCTGTTTATCTAAAAGGGATGATTAGTGGAAATTTAATGTTACGGAGTGGGGAAAAAAATATAATATGCAAGATCAGTGATCAAACAGTTGAAAGCAGGTCTTTAAAAAGCAGAACATCAGAAGTAAAATTAATTGAACAGGAGCCAAGAAAGCTATAAGAGGCAGAAAGTTAATTTTGTCATATTAAAGGCAGCTACATGTTTTTTTTTTATTATTATTTGTTCTATATGAATATTCATGTCTTTACACACTCCTAATGCAAGTAAAAAATAGATGTTGGCAAGTATATAAAAGAGTTTCAAATGCCAGTTGGCCGGTAACATTTTTATGAGTTCTAACAATGCAATGTTGTAAGAGTGATTTTAATTACAAAATTTCACTGTTTCTATTTTTCTGATGTAAGTGAATCTGAAGTTTTTAGTTTTATTTTGGCTGCTCTCTGTTCTGCGTTTACAATATCCGCTGGACGCAAATAGTGTATACTGTTCTAATATTTTAATTTTCTTTGCGTACAAAAAGTATTCTCATCACTTCATAACATTACGGTTAAACCACTGATGGCAGATGGACTATTCTGACGATGTCTTTCATACTTTTCTGGGCCTTGACAGTGTTATTTACTTGGCAGTCAATGGGACAGTCACAAGCCTCCCGGTTTTCATCCAAAATATCTTAAATTGTATTCCGAGGACGAACAAAGCTTTTACGGATTTGGAACGACATGGGGGTAAAGTGAATAATGACAAAATTTGCATTTTGGGGTGGAATATCCCTTTAATTATATTTTGAATTTCTACGATATAAAAATTGTTCTTTGAACTTCTAGCAAGCTCATATAAACCAAGTTGTCAATGTGAAAATGAAAGGAGGCCATAAATATAAAATACAAATAAATATAAAAATAAAACTGCCAGTAAGGCAAGGCAAGTTTATTTATATAGCACATTTCATACACAGTGGTAATTCAAAGTGCTTTACATAAAAGAAAGTGAAATAATCATTCACAGCAATAAAAACAAGGAATTAAAAATAATAAAACAAGGAATTTTAAAATGATATAGAAATTGATTTAAAATGAAATTTAAAACGGTTACATAGAAAGTGATTATACATAAAATACAATGCAGTCAGTTCGGACATAGCACAGTGCTCATTCAACAAATGCACAGCTAAATAGATGAGTTTTGAGACTGGATTTAAATGTGGCTAATGTTTTAGCACATCTGATCTCTTCTGGAAGCTGGTTCCAACTGCGGGCGGCATAATAGCTAAAAGCGGACTCCCCTTGTTTTGTGTGAACCCTTGGTATTTCTAACTGACTCGATCCTAATGATCTGAGTGGTCTGCTAGGTTTATATTCAGTGAGCATATCTGCAATATATTTAGGTCCTAGACCATTGAGTGACCAGTATGTGGAAGCAAGGCACTGTTCTACTGAGATTTCAGTTAATGTTCAACCTATTCTATCAAAAACACAAATATAGATTTAATATCCACACTGTGACAATAGGAACAATTGTTGTATGTTTGTTGTAGTGGGGGCCCGAGAGGACGAGCACATGCGTTTACATGAGTAAACGCATGTGAGAATATGTGTAAGGGCTCACAAGTTTATTAAAGGAAAGTCAAGTTAGTCTCAGATGTCTGTCTTTATTGAATAGAGAAGATGCATAAAACACACACAACTGCTCCTTTTAGACAATTGCAATTGTTCTGCTGTGTTGCGGTTTGGAACTATATTTTCATTGACTATTGTGTGAAATGCCAATCATTAACATACTCTTTATTTACAATATTTTTACATTTTCTTATTTTGCTCAATTGACAGTTGTTTTTCATATTTAAAAATAAGTTTCCAAATTCTACTACCCACAAGTGAAACATGGTTCCCATGACATGCAACATTTAAATGTTTTAATTACAGCAATAATTCCTTTGCATTAAATTATCTATCACAGTCTGAACACAATGAAAACTACAGGCAATCTGTAATCTACAAACTTACTGTAAGAACTAAAATGTTTTTTTTTTAATGATATGATAATATTGATTTTTATTATGATTTTGAATTCTGAAACCTTGCTGGGTTCACAGATGCCATGGATGGGTAATTATTTAACAATTTAATAGACACTCTATTTATTAAACCTCAATCGTTTATAGACAATAAAAAATTGTACATACTTGAACTAATCAGTAGACATAAAATATTCTCTATTTTCAGACATCTTTTGCCAGTCTTCAGTGAGTTTTTGGAGCACATTTCTCAAACTCGATAATTATTCTACTTCTGCAAAGACCCCAAGAAATGGATTATCAGCTTGAAAGTGTTGAAATGAAAGTGTTGTTCAAGTTGTTCATCTTTTAGCTGAGGTTCTTTTGTTGCCATGAGAGGATGAGCATTTTCATTCATTAAACAGCAGTTTGGAGCTTTTGGCACCTGAAGATGGTGTAAACTTTATAGAGCATCAACAGATATATCTGTGATTGGCTACATTGCTTAACGCTGCAAAACACTTTGAAATAGAATTTGATCTCCACAGCGCAAACCACACTGGGCTGCATTTCCCAAAAGCATCATAAGCTCAAGTTGATTGTAGCTCCATTGGTTTCAATGGGGTCTACGATGTACTTAAGCTTACAATGTGCAATAAAATTCCATTCATATAGCGTTAACTGAGGGTGCTTTTGATTTCGTTTGAGGGTTGCTTAGCATCGGTCTCCCCAAATCACAATGTACTGTGTTGCAGATATCACGTTCCCATTCTGACGACCCCGACGTAGACACAAAGTATTTGGTTTAATGTGTTTACATGGCAGAATTTTAATTTTGTTCAGTTTATAGAAAGGTTTATCCCACCCCTCTCAAACCGATTAAATTTCATTCGGTTTGGGCATTTTTATTCCAATTGAGGTGTTTATATGGAGCATTTTCATTCAGATTGGACTGATTGCAATGCTCCATGTAAATGCACCTAGTGACAGAATGGAGAAAAAACCTTGGGAGAAACCGTAACGTTGCTTTCCTTGCCAACTACAAAACCGTTGGAGCACCTGCCACTAGAACCTCTGTGGACATCTCAGATGCAATCGACGGCAGCATCGCTGTAACCGGCGTAAGATCATTACAGCTGTTGTGACCATCATTCTGGAGCATTGCCTACTATTTCCTGGGATGTTTTGAAGAACTGTCGCATAGACTTTTCAAACCTGACCTAAAACTCATTTTAGCCGGAACCTTGAAGCTGCACACCTACAAAGGATTCAAGGTGTTGTCGACTGTTCTGTGTGAGCTCAGAGATTAGCTGTACATAGTGGAAGGGCAGGCAGAACTCAGGACGAAGCTTGTTTTTAAATACAGGGAAAGTATGTTAAAAGCACATTTTAGTTCATATTCATGGTGTCCCAAAATAGCACATTTAAGTACACTTAGATGTTATTAAGATTATATTAAGACGTATTGAAGAATCATTTTTAGTATATTAAGTACAAAATTAGTGTGTGAAAATAGAGCACTTAAAGAGTTACTGTAATAATAATATAATAATATATATATATATATATATATATATATACAGTATATATATAAAACTAATAATCTTAACTTGTGTTCCAAAGATGAACAAAGCTTTTTCATGTTTGGAACGACATGGTGGCAAGTGATTAATGACAACATTTTAATTTCGGGGTGGAGTAACCCTTTAAGTACATTATGGAAGTGCACTTTTTTCACCTGGTACTGGATGGGGAAGAAAAAAATCAGGAGAATGGGAGAACAGTATAAACTGTGGCTCATGAAACATCACTGTGAGATGGAAATTAGTGAGTGTGGTTTCCTCATAAACCCCAAGTTTTCTCAGTTTGAAGCATCAGCAGACGGATTAATGCAGTGCTGTGGAAGAGGCTGCATCAAGATAAAGTGCCCATACAAGCACCGTGACAGCACTGTAGAGGATGCATGCAGCAGCTGTGACAAAGACTTCTGTTTGGAAGTTCTGGGTTGTGAGCTTTAGCTAAAGAAGGGAAGTCCATACTACAAGCAGGTCCAGACACAATTTTTTTGTGGCTGATGCAGAGTTTTGTGGCTGATTTTATTTTGTGGACTTTAAAAGACTGTGCTGTGTTGCATGTTGTACCTGACCCACAGCTCTGGAGTGCTGTTCTTAAAAAAAGCACAGCAATTTTTTGAGTGTGTGTGTCTAGACTGCAAGACAGTTGCAACTTTTAAAGAGATTTCTGTTCCAGATTGAAAAAAAAAAACACAACAAACCTCTAAAATAGGACCAAAGAAAGGAAGGAACTGCTGAGAACTTGTGGTGCCTTTGTTATGTTCAGAAAGCAAGGACAACATGGTAGCCTGCGACAACAAAAACTGCACAATTGTGTGGTTCCATCCAAGTTGTATGGGGCTACAGCATGCACCTGTCAAAGAAGACAGTTGGATCTGTTCTGATTGTTCCACCTAAACTCAAGCTGCTGTCTCACATTACATCAGGGCTCTCAACTTTGGCCCTCGAGGTCCACAGTCCTGCAGAGTTTAGCTACGTCCTTGATAAAAACTCACCTGCCTGTAACTTTCTAGTAATCCTGAAGACCCTGATTACTTTGTTCAGGTGTGTTTGATTAGGGTTGAAGCTAAACTCTGCAGGAAAGTGAATCTCGAGGGCCAGATTTGCGCTGCGGCCACTCCGGGTCCCAAAGACGGTGCTTTTATGTCTTTTAATGCCGTTTGTTCGTCTCAAAATATTGTCGATTTACCGGCAATTCATAAGGAATTCTCTCCAGAACACATCTGACCGCCAAAGCCTTTTGGATATCGGCAACGCATACAAATACAAACTCTCGCCGGCGGCTGCTGAGAAGCTACAAGGCCTTTGTTTACCGCTGAAGCCGGACCTCGAGACCGCAGCCTCGCTTACTGACGCTATCCACACAAGGCGGCGTCGCAAGCAGTGTGAGAGAGGACGTAAGTGCGGTAAGCGCGGAGGTATACGAGCTAGGCTAAGAGCTAATCCCACAAGACCGGCTCTTCCAACACTCATGCTCTCAAACGTTCGCTCTCTGGAAAACAAACTGGACTTAATTCAACTCAGTCGGTCTACACAGCATGAGGCAAGGGATTGTTGTGTGTTTGTTTTCACTGAAACATGGCTAAACGACAACATCCCGGACTCCGCCATTCATTTGAACAGGCTAACCTGCTACCGAGCAGACAGAGACACAACACTTTCTGGTAAGAGCCGTGGTGGTGGCTTATGTGTTTATATCAACAAAGAATGGTGTAACAATGTTGCGGTATTATCAAAACACTGTTCACCGTTAGTGGAGTTTATGTTTGTGAAGTGTCGACTGTTCTATCTGCCGTGGGAGTTCACGGCCATTGTTATTGTCGCAATTTACATTCCACCATGTGCAAACGCTAAGGACGCGCTTCGTGAACTGTATAGCACTATCAGTGAACAACAAACAAATAACCCCGACGGCTTTTTCATCATAGCCGGTGACTTCAACCACACAAATTTAAAGACAGTTTTACCAAAGTTTTACCAACATGTACACTTTGCAACAAGGGGAAACAATACACTGGACTTTGTTTACACAACAGTAAAGAACGCTTACAAGGCTGTACCCCGCCCCCACCTCGGGTACTCGGATCACATCTCTGTTATGCTAATCCCAGCATATAGACCACTTCTGAAACTCGCCAAACCGGTTCAAAAACTCATCACAATTTGGCCAGAGAATGCTACCTCAACACTACAGGACTGCTTTCAGTGCACAGACTGGAACATATTTAAAGAGGCGGCCACCTACAACAACCACACAGACCTGCAGGAGTACACTGAAACTGTGACTAAGACCATCACCACACGTGCAAACCAAAATCCGTTGATGACATCAGAGGTTCGTGGGCTGCTAAAGACCAGAGATGAAGCATTCAGATCAGGAGATAAAGCAGCCCTCAAAACAGCAAGAGCCAATCTGTCCTGTGGCATCAAAAATGCAAAACGGTCACATGCTCAAAAAATCAACAATCACTTCACGGACAGCAGAGACACACGGAGCCTGTGGCAAGCCATTCAGACCATCACTGACTACAAGCCCCCGCCACAGGCCTGTGATGATGATCCATCCCTCCCCGATACACTCAACCACTTTTATTCACGGTTTGAAATGCAGAACGACACACCTGCACAAAAACTGCCCACACCTCCCAACGACCAGGCGTTCTGTCTGTCTGCAGCCAACGTAAGAAAGACCCTATCCAGGATTAACCCATGAAAGGCTGTGGGTCCTGACAACATGCCTGGCCGTGTACTGAAAGACTGTGCTGCACAGCTGACGGATGTCCTAACAGATATCTTCAACACCTCACTGAGCCAGGCAATCGTCCCCACATGTCTAAAATCCACAACAATCATACTGGTACCAAAGAAATCACCTGTGTCCTGTTTAAACGACTACCGTCCCATAGCACTGACTCCAATCACGATGAAGTGCTTTGAGAGGTTAGTCATGCAAAAAATCAAAAACAGCCTCCCCAACACTCTCGATCCGCTCCAGTTTGCATACCGTCCAAACCGCTCTATGGACGATGCAATTTCCTCCACCCTCCACCTGGCTCTTACCCACCTAGAAAATAAAGACTCCTATGTTGGAATGCTGTTCATTGACTTCAGCTCGACATTCAACACAATAATCCCACAACAGCTCATAAATAAACTAAACCTGCTGGGCCTTAACAATTCACTCTAATTGGATCCTGGACTTTTTAACCGGAAGACCTCAGTCAGTCCGCGTCGGCCACAACACCTCGAGCACTACCACACTGAGCACAGGTGCCCCACAAGGCTGTGTGCTCAGCCCGCTGCTCTTCATGCTGCTAACCCATGACTGCACTGCCAAGTTCAGCTCCAACCACATCATCAAGTTCGCTGATGACACAACAGTGGTAGGTCTCATCAGCAACAACGATGAAACGCACTACAGAGAGGAAGTGGCACAGCTGGCTGAATGGTGTGGCGCTAACAATCTATCCTTCAATGTGGAGAAGGCAAAGGAGGTTGTGTTGGACTTCAGGAGGAGGAAGGAGGATCTCGGCTGGACCACCAACACCATGTCACTCTTCAAGAAGGCACAACAGCGCCTACACTTTCTCCGCCGGCTGAAAAGAGCAAGTCTCCCGCCACCCATCCTCACCACATTCTACAGGGGCACCATTGAGAGTGTGCTGACCAGCTGCATCACTGTCTGGTACGGGAACTGCAGTGCTGCTGACTGCAAGACCCTCCAGCAGACAGTGAACACGGCTGCAAAGATCATCGGTCCCCCTCTCCATGCAAACCCCTACCTCCTGAAACATGGACCACCCCCCCCCTCTCCAAACACCCCCCAACCTTACCACACCAAAGAAAAAACTGTGAACGTTTTTGTGCAATTCAAGTGTGCTACACACAGGTGAGTGGGCCTGTACAAACCACCTGTAGTAACACACTCTCCTCTATGCACTAGACACTTTTCCTAACACTGCTATGTGTACACAATCCCACAAAAGACTCAGCAATATATGTATGTTTACATGCTCATGCACTACTACAAATCATCTTGTACTGTTCCCCAGCCAGCTGCTGACTCACAATGGGCCTCATTTATCAATCTAACGTAGAAACGAGCGCAGATCCGTGCGCACAAATCAACTTAAGATAGAGCTCAAGTGTGATTTATGAAACATTTGTATGCTACCAATCCCATCGTACAAAAGATCGTACATTGATAAATGTGGCGGCTGAAAACAATCGTCATTTGAATATTACGCCCCTAAAAACACCCTGGTTTAGAAGCCTTGCCCCTAGAGTTTACGACACGGAGAAACGAAACCGGACAAAAAGAGGAAGCAATCTCATGAAAGAGAAATTGATCTTACTCCAAAAACACCCGTTAACCTTATAATTGCAAACAATGGCATTCATTTATATGTATATTAAATATATTTAATATACATATAAATTAAATATAACAAAACATTTATAAATATTATAAACACTATATGGATTATTTAGTTCTCCTTAATCCACAACAAACCCTTTAAATTTAATGGTATTACAGAACAAGAATGAAATTTTATATTAAACTATGAAGTAAATCACAAATTAGGCTATAGTGGCATTCATTATAAACCGAATACAACATCAAGCTAAAATGAATTTATTAACGCGAAACTAAACGGCATTGTGCTCACAAGCCTCTCTCATTCGACATCCAAATGTTTCCATTTTTGCCAAACATTTAATATTTGGTTGCTAAACTATTATCTATGATTATCTATGATATAAACAAGGCTTTGTACTTCACTTGTGTTCATATCCATGTAAAATATCACCCTTCACATGCGCAATAAATGTTTCGGCGCTGCACGCTGATTTTACTGTGGACCTTGTAAATTGAGCAGTGTAACTTTTATGTTTGGTTGACTGCATTTTAGTTTGATTAATGGCTGAAATGTCAAGTTAGTAATGCTGAAATGTTGTGTGTGTGCGTGTGAGGCACCTGTGTGATCACTGGTCACCGATTAGTTACATTTTTAAAAATAAAGATATAAAGAAAACAAATAAAATGCATTAAGAGTGTCACAAAAACGAAAGTGTTTTTTTTTTCTTTTGTTAATCTGTTAATTAAGATAAATATATTTTGTGTAGCCCTATTTATTTTATTCCTTTTATAATTTCTGTTTTTCTCCATTCACAGAAGCACTGCAGGTGCATGATATGACAATGTGTGATTCCTTATGGTCTTTTGTGCTGCTATTTGCGCATATAAAGCTAAAGCCCTGAAAAAAAAAAAAAAAAAAAACTTTGTTTGTCGGTTTAGGAAAATAATCTAAATGAACAAAATGCTATCATTATACAATTCTCCGAAATTCTCTATGCTGCACGCAAGTTCTGGCTAACTCAAAAACTTGTGTACACGAGCTCAGACCTGGCGTGAGATTTGATCGTAGCCACCGCTCACGTCCATATTGAGAAATTCCAAGTTTTGCGTAGAAACGACCGTACGCCCAATTTTTGGTCATACGTTCGTTTCATAAATGAGGCCCAATGTTTCTCTCTGCACATGTACAGTATTTATGTGAAGCATTCGCATAGTTTGTATTTTCTATCTTTATCTTTAGTTGTATAGGGTAAACATTTATATATAGTATACTTAGTCAAAATCTTTCAGTAGGTTAGTTGTGTATAGGGTTATAGTGTTTTACTTAATTGTTGTATGTCTGTATTTATGTAGCACCGTGGACTTGTGAAGCACGACATTTCGTTCCACTGTATGTCCCCACATGTAGCGGAATGACAATAAAGCTCAACTTGAACTTGAACTTGAGATTTGAAATCCCCTGAGTTAGATGTTTTCCTTTCAAACACACTCAAGTTTTTGTTTGTCAAATAATTTGTGGTCACTTCTGGTAATAACTATTGTTTTTTTTTTCTTGTTGAATTATGTGCCCACACGGCCTGAGGGCAAGCATCTTTTGTCTAAGTTACACAAACATGTTTGTTCTAAAACATACAATGCTGTAAATATGCATGAACTTAATTTTTTTTTCTGTACTTAGTTCTACATCAATATATAAATTGTACTGACATTTACTTATAGTATTTGAATACATGTTCTGTTTACCACTGGTTTGCACTATTGTAAGTAGTTGTCAACATTTGATTTCTCTAACATTAAACCTTACCCTGTGTTCAGTTTCCATACTTCATTTGGCTGTTGAAGTGAAGACAAAAAACAAGAATTAAATATAATAAAGATCACATTTATTAAAATGGCATTGTACACACATTCATTAATTTAGCAGACACTTTTACTTTAAGTGACTTAAAAATGAGGAATACAAGTGATTCATCATGAACAAGCAAATAAACAAAGTATTGCAATACATTGTTTCATACGTTGTTCAGAATATTGTAAGCTAGAACAGGGAGAAATTAGGGAAAAGTGAAAGCAATATTTTTTTTTTCTAGAGCAGGGGTGGCTAACGTCTGTCCTTGAGAGCCTCAGTCCTGCAGAGTTTAGCTCCAACCTTGATAAAAACTCACCTGCCTGTAGCTTTGTAGTATTTCTATAGCAATACATTATAGCTAATACAAGACTGGTCAAGCAGGATAAAGCATGAGAACAAAATCTTCTCCACATCTCTTGCAGCTAGCTGACAGCAACCCTTAAAAAAAGGCTGGGAGTTTGACTTCTGCACACAACATGCCAACACTTTCCTGTATGTCGAAACCTCTATCAGCCAAGACAATGTCAAATAATTGAATAGAAATGTAAAAAAAAAAAATTCTCAAGTTTGTAGGTGTTCAGGTACAGAAGCTGAATAATCAAATGTAAAAGCATTGCATTTTCTTCACTGTATAAATTAAATATAGACCAGAACGTTTCCCAGGTTTGGCAGACCCGTATAGTACTTTACTATATCACCATTGTCTCCAAAATAAAAACATTAGACATCTGATTCTCAGAGTGTTGTATCGTACCCTCAGCATGTTGCTCACCATCTCCTTTATCCTCGTGTGTCTCCTCACAGTGTTGAGCATTATCTCCTTCAGCTGGCTGCAGTATTTTTTTCCTTTTGCGCTCTCTTTTCTTCTTGCAGTGGATGCAGCAAATGTACAGCCCCTGTTATGCTTTTAATATTTCAATAATAAGCTATACTAATACAATCATGGTCATCCCCCTTCTCGAAATCTGGTAATATCTGGTCATGGTAAATTGCTATGTAATTTCAGGTTTTCCGGATGTATGTGGAAATTAACTGAGCCATGTTACACAGACCAGTAAATTTCCAGAAAGACCCATGTACTCCGGTGTACACAGGAATCCGTGAAATTTCATGGACATATACAGATGAAACCCTGCTGGTTGTGAGGACTGATAGCTGTCAGACCTTTCATATGTTAATGACCAGCAGTTAAGGAGCAGGAGGAAGGGGGTGAGCCAGGGAAGTTTCACAAAACAGCCTCAAATTAGTCTTATTGTTATACATTTACATTTACTCAGTTGAATGGCCACTCCTGAAACCTGACTGTTTAGCATCCAGTTTGTTGTACTGTGAAAGAAACAATGAGAGCTGATTGAAGACAACTCGTTCGAGTGTTTTCGCTACGAATGGAAGGAGAGAGACAGGTCTGTAGTTTCCTAAAAGAGAAGTGTTTAATGTAGGTTTTTTTGAGCAGTGGGATTACCCGAGCCTGCTTGAATGCTGTGGGGAAGATGCCCGTGAGGAGAGATGTGTTGATAATGTGTGTGTGCCGGTAAGAGTGTGGGAGAGATTGCTTGGAGAAGGTGAGAGGGGATTGGGTCAAGAGGACATGTTGTAGGATGGCTGGAGAGGAGAAGTTTGGATACTTCCGCCTCGGTGAGGGGACAGAAGGAGAAGATGGGAGTTTGAGCAGTGGATGTGGTTGGTTGGAGGTCCTGTGTGTGTGGAGGTGAGAACTGGTTACTGATTGTTCTAGTTTTGTCTGTGAAAAAAGTGGCAAAGTCGTCAGCTGTTATAGAAGTGGTGGGAGGTGGAGGAGGGGGAAAGAGGAGAGAATTAAATGTTCTGAAGAGATTACGCATGTCTGGAGCACTGTTGATCTTGATGTGGAAATGTAAGGATTTGGCAGTGTGGACTTCAGTAGAAAAAGATGAAAGCAAAGACTGATACCTACTCAGTTCTGACGGATCTTTTGATTTGCGCCATTTTTTCTCTGCCGCTCTGAGTTTGGTCCGATGCTCACGAATAACATCGGATAACCAGGGGTTAGAAGGGGCAGCCCGTGCTGGCCTGGAGGAGAGAGGATAAATGTCATCTAGACAAGAGGTTAAGGTAGCGCATAAAGTTTCAGTAGCTTGCATTCACATCCAGAGATGAGAAATGGGTAGGTGAGGGAAGAGAGGAGGATACTACAGAGGAAAGAAGGGAGTGGGAAAAGGAGTGTAGGTTACGTCTGAAAGTAACCGGTAAGGGAGATGGTGGCACCCGGGTATCAAAATGTAAAGTAAATGTAATGAAGAAATGGTCAGAGATATGTAGTGGTTGTACCAGAATGTTATCTGTTGTACAATTGCGTGTGTAAATTAAATCAAGTTGGTTGCCTGATTTGTGCGTGCTAGTAGTGGTAAGGCGTTTGAGATCAAATGAAGCTAGGAGTGAATGGAAGTCTGTAGCATAAGGCCTGTCTAGATGAATGTTGAAATCGCCAAAGACTAAGAGTGGAGTGCTATCATCCATAAAAGAGGACAGCAGCCCGTCCAGCTCTAGAAAGGTGGCTAGAATTTGGCCAGGGGGACAGTAAATTACCACAATCTGGAGTTTTATAGGATCTGTTACAGTAATCGCATTAGATTCAAATGAGTTGTGATAGCCTAGGGGAGAGTGGGTTGAGTATTTCCAATTGTTTGAAATGAGCAGGCCAGTGCCCCCACCCCGGCCAACTTGCCTTGGGGTGTGAGAGAAAGAGAAATTGCAGGGCTCCAGACAAAAAAATCGAGTAAGGAGCCATTGGCTCCTATAACAGAAAAACTTAGGCGCCAAATTATTTTTTTAGGTGCCGCAGATTAAAAGTGTTTTATTTTATTATCATTTTTTTTCCCCTACATTTTAACATTTCAATCATACTGTCATGTGTTTATGTCTCATCTTTTCTTGACTTTTTCAGCATTTTCATCCATCTTGTAGATGATCAGGTCGACCTGGGAACTAAGGTTCACTTAAGTGCAGGAATGCAGCAATGCCAATAACACTAAGCCGATCGACGGCTATTACTATAACATCAAGTAAGTGCAATCAAAAATACAAACTACATCGAAAAAGCAAAGTAGAAATAGGTAGAAAACGAAATATTCCTTCCTAGCAGCAAATAATAATTTAAACAGCAGATCTAGTAACAAAGTATTAAGTAACACACTCACGTGCTGCCGTCTCTTCTGCTGACTAGTCGCTTGTCCCAAGTTATGATAGTGACCAAGCAGTTTAAATAGTCTACAGTCGCTGAGTCCGCCTTCTAATTAGCACACCCAACAGCGTATAGCAGGTCAATTGCTCAAATCGAAACTACAATTCACGCTTAAGTGCAGGAAGGCAGCAATGCCAATAACACTAAGCCGATCGACGGCTATTATTATAATAATAAGTAAGTGCTTTTTCGTAGTAGTTTGTATTTTTGATTGCAAAGTAGAAATAGGTAGAAAACGAAATATTCCTTCCTAGCAGCAAGTAATAATTTAAACAACAGATCTAGTAACATTTAAGTAACACACTCACGTGCTGCCGTCTCTTCTGCTGACTAGTCGCTTGTCCCAAGTTATGATAGTGACCAAGCAGTTTAAATAGTCTACAGTCGCTGTGGCCGCCTTCTAATTAGCACACCCAACAGCCTATAGCAGGTCAATTGCTCAAATCGAAACTACAATTCGCGCTTAAGTGCAGGAAGGCAGCAATGCCAATAACACTAAGCCGATCGACGGCTATTATTATAACAACAAGTAAGTGCAATCAAAAATACAAACTACTATGAAAAAGCAAAGTAGAAATAGGTAGAAAACTAAATATTCCTTCCTAGCAGCAAGTAATAATTTAAACCACAGATCTAGTAACAAAGTATTAAGTAACACACTCACGTGCTGCCGTCTCTTCTGCTGACTAGTCGCTTGTCCCGTTATTGAACTCAAATATAGACAGCCATATTATTTTTGACAGAGCCATTAGAGAACATATCTATGCATGTTTTATAATTTGAAGGTCTTCTCTCTCCCCCGTTTAATTATTTCATATTATTTCACAGAAATTAAGACCAGGGGCCTGTTTCATAAAACAAGTTTACCAAATAAGTTTATTTCAGTTAGTCTGACTTACTGCCAATTGATTTGGTTCAAATAAGTCAGACTAAGGCCCTGTCCCGAATGGCACCCTAAACCCTTGAGGTCTTCCTCTGATACCCCTTTTCCACCAAGGCAGTTCCAGTGCTGGTTCGGAGCCAGAGCCTAGTTTCAAACCGGTTCTTTGTCTTTCGACACCCAAAGCACCAGCTCCGAACCAGCAAAAGTGGTTCGTAAGTAGCACCAAAACATTGCTGGGCTAGAAGGAAGAACCGCTTGCGTCAGGGGCTGGGGGCGGGGTTACCGTGAACAACAAGACGAAAGAAACTGCGGACCGCCATATTTGAAATAGCAGCTAAACACGGACACGTTGGATTCGCCGTGTTTGGATGCCGATGTAGATTCGCAAAGCCATGAACGTCAATAACAACACAACGTCCGCCATTGTTGATAGTTTGTTTAGGCTTGTTCGGGACGGATCGGCGCTACGCGGACCGTTCGGTGCGAGGCATCGGGGTGCTGCGGGAGCGACTGGAAAGCTGACGGCTCTTTATGCTTTTGGATCGCTCTCGCGGTGCTTAAGTGTGTTGTGTGCCGATCGATCTGAGTGGCGCGATGCACCTCGAACAAGTCTGTTGTGTTTGGCGCTGCCGCGCTAGTGAAACGAAACATGAAACGTATTCAGTGACGTAAGTCCTGGCTCTGTATTGGCTCTCTAGCCAGTGGAAAAGCAACCGGTTCTTAAAGGGCTCGCGAGTCGAACCAACTAAGAACTGGCAGTAGCACTGGCTCTGAACTAGCACCTGGTTCCTGCTGGTGGAAAGGGGGTACGTGTTCGCACTTTCATGACATAATGCTGCTTTGACTGTCGGGTAGAAGTCTGTTGCGGAGCTCGCCCCAGTGCGGGGCTCGGCAGAAGTGCGGATCGAGGGCGCATAACGGCTGCAAAGGGGCGCTCGCGAGCACCCTTCTGAATGCTAAAATTAGGAATGGGACACCCTACGGTCTTGTGGACTTAATGGAAACGTGCACACGGCGGCCATTGTAAATCTGCAAGACCGCAAGTGCACATGAAGTGTTAACTGCAATAAGCCTGGCTTATTTGGTAAACTTGTTTTATGAAACAGGCCCCTGGCCCCTGGTGTATCAGGAGAAGTGGTTTTTCTAGCAGTATCTCTACCAATAGTGATTAAAGGGATAGTTCACCCAAAAATGAAAATTCTTTCATTAATTACTCACCCTCATGTCGTTCCAAACCTGTGAGACCTCCGTTCATCTTCGGAACACAAATTAAGAATTTTTTGATGGAATCTGAGAGATCTCTGACCCTCCATAGACAGCAAGGGTCCTTACACGATCAAGGTCCAGAAAAGTACCAAGATGATCAACAAAGTAGTCCATGTGACATCAGTCTGTCCACTGTAATTTTACGAAGCTAAATTACTGTATGGCTGGTTTAAATTAACCCAAAATAGGTTGGAAATGAAAAATCAGACACATAGTTATCAGAATAAATGTTTAACTTTTTTGATTAAACTTATTAATAAATGTTAATTTATTAAACATATTAATAAAAGTTAATTTAGGCCAAACATTTAACCCAACAGCTGGGTCAAAACAACCCAGTCGCTGAGTTTGTCCATATTTGACCCAACTTGGGTTATTTTTAACCCTGCATTTTTTAGAGTGTGCTGAATTGTCTGAAACAACTTGATATAATCCAATAACAGCGGCTTTGTTCTGTAACAGCAGAGTATCTCAGTCATCATTAACACATCAGGAAACGATAATTTACAGCAGTCAGAACTAATAAGTAAACGACAGTGATCAGCAGTATCGGCTCATTGTCTTGTGTTAATGGTGTTAAGTACATTGCAACATTAGCAAACTCACAAAAGAAAATTTTTCGTCATTTAAAATCAATTCTGTGACAAACTATAACTCCTCAAAACAAGCCAAAACGACTTACAGTCAAACTAAAGTAGACATGAAATTGAGCTATTGACAAAGCTTTGTGATATTCAATTCAATTCAATTCAAGTTTATTTGTATAGCGCCTTTTACGATACAATCGTTGCAAAGCGCTTTACAGGAAATTAAGTTTCTACAATATATTATACATTGTAGAAACTTAATATATTAACTTATGGCAAAATTTGTTAATTCTGCATGTTGTTGGGGGATCAGAGGTTGGCATCCTCTGAGGTCCTCCGAGGGGTCGGCATCATCTCTTCTCAGGTGTTTGGTCATCTCAGATCATTTAAGGGCTGGATCCAGACTGAAGCTTGTGTAACTCCTAGTTACCACGGGATGTAAATCCCGTGGCAGAAACAGATAAACAAAGAGACATAATTAGCGTAGCTGTTGTTCCATTCAAGCAAAAATTATTTGTTCAACCCAAGCTAAAGAATAATAATGTGCGTTTTGATCAGATATAACTGCAGTACAAGATTATGAGATACATTATATGAATGCATTATATGAATAATGATAAACAGTCAAGACAGTCAAAACTATTTAACAAAATAAAACATTTAGTATAATAATTATCAACATGAGACAGTTACACTTTATTTTAACGTGTCCTTGTTGCAGTGTAAAAATAGATTTAAATTGTGAGTAATATTAACTAACTACATGTACTTACTATATGGTTAGGGTTTGGCTTAGGGTTACTTTCATGTAATTATGCATAATTAATTGTTATTATAATAGTAAGTACATGTAACGTGTAACGAGGACACCTTAAAATAAAGTGTTACCCATGAGACAATCTTAACATGAAGTAAAAAAATAAAAATTATAAAAATAACTTACAACAAAACAACAGTGACCAGGTGTAAACAGTTGTGCTTTTTATTGATGTATTATATTTTAATTGTACTATACTGAATGTATTTTATTTGTTATTTTGGAACAACTTTAAGTACGTGAAAGTGTATTTTAAGATATGCTTAAGATAAATTTGAAGCTATTTGCAATATATTTTGGTATGTGTTAAATTGGAATACTGTAATACTTCTTGAAGTACGGCTAGAATATACAGTACTCAACATTTGAAGTGGATCAAAAAAGTTCATCAAAGTTGTCCTAAGACAAGCATACATTTTGGTTTTAGGTTTTAGGACAACTTTGATGAAAGGTTTTGATCCACTTCAAATGTTGACTAGTGTATTTCAAGCTTCATATTTATGTGCTTCAAGAACATTTAAATAGCCTTTCAGCTCATTAGAAATGCATTACCAGTACACCTACTGGTTTATTAAAATGATATATTAAAAAGTGCAAACATCATTGAATATAAATGTTAAGACACACTCTGAAATCTAGAAAACTTCCTGAAATTCCTAGAGTACATTAAAAAAGTACATCATATTTATAATCACTTGACCAAAATATATTATAATTGTCACAAATCCTGGCCATGAACTTCTGTTCACTCACCACCAGAGGTCACTCTTCCATCACATTGACTTTCACACCACACAGACAGTTACATATCACCCAAAGACTACATTTCCCATCATCCATTGCACTGACGACGCACACACAACTGATTGCACTGATCACACACAGCTGATTCCCATTTGCACACTCTTTATAAGCCTTGGACTTTCTCTCTGTGATCGCCGAGTATTGTATGCGCATATCGCTACCCTAGCCGATAGCTACCTTACTCATCATAGTTTTACCTTGTTAGTTTTCCTGTGTTTGATACCTGCCCGTGTTTCCTGGATTAACCCTTTGCCTTACCGTTCGGACTCTGTTTGCACCTCGTTTGGATTATTGCTGTGTATCTGGATTATCTCTCTTTGCCTTGTCCCTGTTGGATATTGTTCGCCGATCGTCGACCCACGCTTGCCCTAGGATTACTCTCTGCCTTGTCTGTGTTATACCTGTTTGCCACTGTCCGACCCTGCCTGTGTTTTGACCATGTCTCAAAATAAAGCCTTGCATATGGATCCGCATGTCTCATGTCTCATTCGCCCTGTAACAATAATACATGAAAGATCATTGAATTGCTATGACAGAGCTATTTTTATTAATTTGTTGAACATTTCTGATTTTTGATACGTTTGTATTTTTAAGTAAGTTTTCTGTAAATACACAGAGTTAAACAGTTGAGTTTTACCGTTTTTTTTAATCCATTCATCCGATCTCCGGTTCTGGTGGTAGCACTTTTAGCGTAGCTTAGCATAGATCATTGAATCCGATTAGACCATTAGCATTTGGTCATCAAAAATTTAAATGATATTACGCAGCACCTGAAAGTAGTCCCCAGCTAGGTAACTAGTTATGATATAGCTGGGAACTACATTCAGGCGCTGCGTAATATCATTTCGCCTGCTCATGGTACGGCAGGAAAGTTGATTGATTATTACGCTGGAATGAGAGTATAGTTCCTAGCCATATCGGCCTAGAAAATCGCAACTCTTCATTTTCCATCAGTCTTAGTACACGATGTAACTACAGAAGAGTCAAGCTTTAAATTTTTGATGACCAAATGCTAATGGTCTAATCAGATTCAATGATCTATACTAAGCTAAAAATGCTACCGCCAGACCCGGAGATCGGCTGAATGGATTCAAAAACTGTAAAACTCAACTGTTTAACTCTAGGGGAGTTGTAAAATGAGCCTATTTTCAAAAAAGTGGAGTGTTCCTTTAAAGTCTGCATATGTTTTAGCATATTTCTTTAAAACTTAACTAAGCATATGTTTATTACCAAAGTTTTTTGGAAAAATCTTAAATTCATGAAATTTTTAATGCACTTCAAATGTTAAATGTACTATAAACGCACTACTTGAATATCAAGTGTATTTTAATACATTTAATTGTCTTTTTCATGGATGAACAAACAAAACACCCGGAATTTTATTTTATTTTATTAAAGAAACGTATTAAACATAAACACAGACTAATAATACAGATTACTAAAGTATATTGATAGAACTATAAAAAAAGATTAAAACATAAAAAGCCCTGTGATGAACACAGTATTCACAGAAACATTTAAGCTGCAATTTAATTTTAATTAAATGAGCGAAGCTCACACAAATGTCATAAATGTCATGTTTTGTAAAAAATTGCCTATATGAAGAAATGAGTTAATAGAGTAAAAAATTGATAAAAAGAGAGTTAAAGAGTGTCAAAATGTGGCTGTCTGCAACTATAAATAAACAATAAAACTGTAAAATATACTTAAAATATATACAATAAAACTTTAACTTTAAATTATACTCTTCTGACCTAGTGAAAAAACCCTTAAAACAATAAACTTAAAATGATGGTTAGTTTGTTTAACTACATACTGTGCCTTTGTTCTGTAGCAGCGGAGCATCTCAGCCCTCATGAAAAGATCATTTACAGCAATCAAAACTACTCTGTGAACGACAGTGATCTGCGGTAACGGCTCACTGTGTTGTGTTAATGGACGCCATACATTTCAACAAGCAAACTCACAAAAGACAGGCTTTGTCATTTAAAATCAGTACTGTGACAAAATAACCTAAACTTACTTCAGTCAAACTAAAGTAGGGACATATAAAATACAAGTTTTTAGTACAACAGTTGGCCACACTTTAATTTAAGATGATATAGTTAAAGTGTAATAATTACTGCTAATGAATAATTCTAACATATTATAACTGGTAATTGTAATTTATTGCTATTACTGTAGTAAATACATGTAGTAACTATTTCACCTTAAAATAAAGTGTTACCCAACAGGTAAACTATATAAAATAAACTGAGTATAATAAAATAATGTGTGCATTTCATTACCAAGTTGTTCAGTAAGATTTTATTTAATTTATTTTTTTTTAAAGACATCTCTTCTGCTCTCCAAGGCTGCATTTATTTGATCAAAAACGCAGTAATATTGCAAAACATTATTACAATTTCAACAAACTGTTTCTCTGTGAATATATGTGAAAATGCAATTTATTGTTAATTTTCAGCATCAGTGTCACATGATTCTTCAGAATATGCTGATTTGCTGCTCAAGAATAATTTCTGATTATTATTGTTGAAAACTTTATTAAACAGAAATCGTATGTAACATAATAAATGTCTTCAGTCACTTTTACTTAATTTAAGGAATCCTTGATGAATAAAATCATTAATTTCTCTCTCTCTCTCTCTTGTAATCTTACAACAGATGTTTGAATGTATTATTTCCACAAAAAAAAGATAAACACATATGCACAGCTTAATATTAGTAAAAGTAGCAAGACTTCTCTGGCCACGCCTTTGGTGCTTCTTATTGGCTGAGCTTCAGCAGGAGAGCCCCGCCCACACTGGCACATAAATACAGGAGGTGAGATCTCTACTCTGTTCTCTCACACAAATGTTTACCTGTGAAAAGATACACACTCTCCGGAGCAGAAGAGGGCGGTAATACACCTACGAGCTGGATGCTGACTGCTGTAAAACAAACAAAGAAGAAGCAGAAGCCCGCTCTGTGCGCTCTACCTTCGAGAAACAAACTCTTCTCGTGCATCAGATGCTATGGCTGCTGCGACAATGATTGAACAAGATCAGAAGAGGTGAGGCTTGTGTTACTGGTGTTTATCTAAGACGGTGTTTTCTGCGTTTTCACAGTTATCTAAGAATAAGCCGTTAAAGTCAATGGTTGTTGCATTTGAATTAGTACATGTGCAAAACTTGGTACACAAGTTACATCTAACATCCAAATGTCTACAAATAATTATCTTGGCGGTCAACAGAAGTTTGATGTTTTGCCATGGAACGGGACGTTTCTGTAATTCAGACAAACAATGTTCAATCTGCACAAACCCCCCACACGTTTGATGAGAGTACTGTTCTGAACACACCTACATGCCAATATTCAGAGATAGTCATAGCGCCCGCTGCTGGCAGCAGGAAGTAAAGTTTAACACTGAAATGCACTATTACACTGCAACAAAAAGCTGATCTTGCTTAGTATTTTGTCTTGTTTCTAGTCCAAATATCTAAAAATTCTTAATTAAGATGCATTTACTAGATAAGCAAAATGACATAAAATTGATAGTCTTGTTTCCAAGGGAAAAAACTAAATTAAGTGCATTTTGCTTAAAGTATGTAAAATTATTTGGCAGTGGGGTAAGAAAAACACACACACACTGGCAGATAATGTTACTAGTTTTAAGCAAAATTCACTTAATTTAGTTTTTTTGTTCCTTGGAAAAAAACAACTAAATATGTAATTTTGCCTATCTAGTAAATGCATCTTAATTTATTGAGTTTTTTTATATTTTGTGCACTTTCACACCCATTAACGCCCATTCCAGGTATAAATACTAATAGGGTAGGGTAGGGTAGGCCCTGTTCTGCTGCTGCCTATTAAGTTTCTTTTAGTAACATTTCATAACATTGTAATTTCTTATTTCTCAAAGGCATGCTGGTCGCCACATTGTGCACTGTTTGCAGTGCTACAAGCCACAGGAGAGCCTCCCTGTTCACCTGGCCAGGGTGTGCATGAAAAAAAGCACACCAGAAGAAAGAATGGGGCAGGTGCTGAAAGCCAAGGCTTCCAGCAGAGAGTGGATCCGGACGGGCAGGACCTGGAATTATGAGCAGCTCTGTCAGCTCCTGCCTGACAGACGCTCTCGGATCACCATGGTCAAGGAGCTGCTTCGCCGTGGTTTCTTCATCATCAACCAGCCTGAGGAGTCCGAAATGGTCTTGGAGCCTGAAGGTGACTTGGCCACTGTTGATGCTGCCACAATCGCCGAATCCTCCGGAGATCCTCAAACCATGTCTGCTTCTGTGAGGATAAAGATGAAAGAGGCGGGTCTGCATGGCAAGTTCCCTGCCCGGTCCAAGCTCCTGGTGAGCTTTAAAAAGTACCTGACTGTGTCAAGGAAGGTCCCCAACTGGCAACAGGAGGTAAGATCTTTTTTCACTTCTATCCTCAGCACAATTTCCCAAAACGATGGGGCCAGATTGTTTATACCCGCTGTAGAATAGGTCATTCCAGGATGGCAAGTTTTTAATACTAGAAGATCCTTCTACATGTTCTCTCTTTATCGCCGAAGCATGTTTCATTAGGTTGTGCTGGCTTTAAGCCTGTGAGAACTTTTTTTTTTTATTCAGTTAACTCTTTTGAAGAGATTTTTAAGCCAAATGCAGTCTGTAACGAAAAAAAAAAAATTATATGTGACTCTACACCACAAAACCAGTAATTGAAAGCTGAATAAATAAGCTTTTCATTGATGTATGGTTTGTTATGTTAGGACAATATTTGGCTGAGATGCAACTATTTGAAAATCTGGAATCTGAGGGTGCTAAAAAATCTAAATATTGAGAAAATCGCCAAATTGTCCAAATGAATTCTTAGCAATGCGTATTACTAATCAAAAATTAAGTTCTGAAATATTTACGGTAGGAAATTCACAAAAATATCTTCATGGAACATGATCTTTAATTAATATCCTAATGATTTTTGGCATAAAAGGAATACAGTGTATTTTTGGCTATTGCTATAAATATACCCCAGTGATTTAAGACTGGTTTTGTTCTCCAGGGTCACATAATTTGTTATAAATTAATGAAAATAGCCACAGAAGCTGGCATGGTGTTAAACGCAAACAAGCAAACTATCTGTAGGTCTTCTCGCTTTCATGATCTTAATGCTGACATTTCTTTCTCACTGTCTTTCTTCAAAGGTTGACAACGTGTCCCGTTTCCTTCGGTACTTGCAGCCCACTGGGAGTGAGCCATCTCTGGACTTCCTGTCAAAAAGCAGAGAGACCCGGGACTTTCTGATCGCCCTAAAGTGCACTGACATGAGTCCAGCCTCCATCCTAAATTACATCAAGAGCATAAAAAGGTTCTTGGAGTACTTAACGCTAAGGCTGGATTTAAAAAAAAGAGACCCTCAGCTGCGGACCAACTGCCAGAATTACACTAACATGCTGAAGACCCAGCGGAATATACTATTCAAGACCCATTATGACAAGACATGTGATTTGAGGTTAATGGGTTTTTATGTTCATTTTGCATTGCCCTTTTTTTTTTTTTTTACTAATGTTATTGTTGTTTCCTCGCGTCTTCTTTAATAACCTGCCCTGTTTGCTATGTTTATTCCAAACACAGACTCGATGGCACTCTCTGCATTAAAGATTGCCAGAAGATTTTGAGAGTGGCAAAGCCAGACTTCCTGAGGATCCATGAGAATCTGCTTACGGGGAAAGAGGTCTCAAATATAGAAAAGACATTGTACCGCTATTATTGTGAGGCGCTCTTGATTTTCCGTCACATGCAGCGTCCAGGAGCTGTGGAAAGCTTTACAGTAAGTTCCTCTATTTCTAGTTTGTATTAATGACATGCTGTAATATTTGAACACGCATGCAATCGTAAATTGAACATTTTCAATCAGTGTGTTTACATGCACCCTTTTAATGCGATTGTAATGAGATTTTGCGATAAAACTTTAACTTATGTAAACTCAATACTTGGCTCTAAATAATGTGATTAAGCTCATAATTGCAGCAAGCATATTCATGTTAACATAGGTGGCGTACGAAATCGGAATATACAGGCATGTAAACTTTATTGCCGCTTTGACCAAATTACGCATGTGCTCGTGACGTACATGAGTGACGAGACACGCACCTGCAGTAATACGCACATTAGAAACAATGGCGGCGATGAAAGCATCGTATTTCTGGGGAGCCGAGGAAATAGTTTATGTTGTCTGTGTTGCGTGACAGTCCTTACTCTGATTAATGGAAATAATCACATTGCGCATGTAAACATAGTAGTGCTGTCAAACGATGAATCGCATCCAAAATAAGTTTTTGTTTGCATAATATATGTGTGTGTTCTGTGTATTTATGTATATATAAATACACACACATACAGTATATTTTGAAAATATTATATGTCTATATTTATATTCATAATTTATATTATAAATAAATATATTTTATATATAAATATAACCTATTTTTCTGAAATATATACAACCCCAAATCAGAAAAAGTTGGGACAGTATGGAAAACAAATAAAAAAGAAAATAGTGATTTCTAAATTTACTTTGATTTGTATTTCATTGCAGACAATATGAACACAAAATATTTCATGTTTTGTCTGGTCAACTTCATGTCATTTGTAAATATACATCCTTTCCTGTCATTCAGACCTGCAACACATTCCAAAAAAAGTTGGGACAGGAGCAATTTAGGGCTAGTAATGAGGTAAATTGGTTAAATAATGATGTGATTTGAAACAGTTGATGTCAACAGGTGATTGTAATTATGATTTGGTACAAAAGCAGCATCCAAGAAAGTTCTAGTCCTTTAGGAGCAATGATGGGCTGAGGATCGCCAGTTTGCCAACAAATGTGAAGCGCAAAATGCGACAACGAAGACCCCGTACTGTTGCCCACCTTAAGACTTGTTTGCAGGAAGAATGGGACAAAATTACACCTGAAACACTTCATCACTTGGTGTCTTCAGTCCCTAAACGTCTTTTAAGTGTTGTGAAAAGGAATGGCAACATTACAAAGTGGTAAATGCTTTACTGTCCCAACTTTTTTTGGAATGTGTTGCAGGTCTGAATGACAGGAAAGGACGTATATTTACAAATGACATGAAGTTGACCAGACAAAACATGAAATATTTTGTGTTCATATTGTCTGCAATGAAATACAAGTCAAAGTAAATTTAGAAATCACTACTTTCTTTTTTTATTTGTGTTGTCCATACTGTCCCAACTTTTTCTGATTTGGGGTTGTACATGCATGTGTGTGTATTTATATTTATACACATAATAAATATACATATGTTACGTAAACAAACTTTTTTGGATGTGATTTAATCGCGATTAATCATTTGACAGCACTAAAACGTAATCAATGTTGCAGGATGCTGACTGGGTGGAGAGGATCGCAAAAGGTGGCAGGGTGGTGATTGGCGTATGGAAGGTGAAAACTTTAAGTATGCAAATCGCCTTGACACAAGACGAGGAAACTGTAAGTTTTAGTGCGATTTACAGAGTATATTGCATACCCACCAGTGTTTTACATTCAATAACTCTTTGGTCTTTTTCCATAGTGCTTTCAGCTGTACTACAAGCAGATCAGGGCTAAGAACATCGGGCTCAAAAAATTCTGCCAAAGTTTTTTTACTTCGACGTCCGGCGAGGCTGTTCACAGCGTCTCACAAGACATGAATCGCCTCCATGAAATGTACGTACCTATACAGATCCGTGTGTGTAAATGGATACACTTTATTATGCCTTGTCAGTCACAGTCATATCAGTTAACATTTCTTGTAACGTTTTCTCTCTGCAGGTATAAGCTGGCCCCTTTCAGGAGTCAGGATGTACGGAGGGCTGTTGAGACTGCTGCAAAAAAGCTCCCAGCAGACAAACGTGAGGCTGTGAATCATTACCTGGGCCATAGCGCTGATGTGAACAGAAAGCCACATCCTCAGGATATTGTGGATGCAGCTATGCTGCTGGACTCCTTAAAGGGGTAGGTCTCTTCATCCAACAAGCATATATAACACATCACCAACAATTTAAACACGTACTCGTTTTTATAATTTTAAACTAGGGTTGTGCAATTAATCGAAATACAGTTTCGATTTCGGCTTCCAACGATTATGAAAATCCAATAATTGAGAGAAAACGATTATTGTGCCCCAGTCCGCCCCCTTTTCAGCGTTGCTTTTTCGCTCCTCCATAAAAGCCCAAACTTGACATCCAAATCAGTACAATCATGTAACGTGATTTTCGCAAAATGAGACTTGCTTGATTTATTCATCTTTATTAGATTTGTTCTTGTTTTTCGTGCTGTTTTGTGCATGCGCTCCGACACGGAGCAGAACACGGACATGTAAAATAAACTTTTAGCATGAACTGTTTGCCGAAACTGTCCAATACACTTAAAAACATGTCAAAATGTGGCGATTTGTAAACCCTCGTCACTTATGCCTTAAGTGAACGTAAACATTTGGGAATGAAAATACGTGCAACTCTTAAAGCGACAGCGGGTAATATTCCTTCTGCTGTCTGTAATATTAATCAAACAACAAAAGACCGAAGGCATTTTGTAGCTTTAATTTAATTCTTACAGTGAAGACTATGCTGTTTTATTTTACATTTGATTATTCAATTTCTGTAGGCTGTTAGCTGAATACTTAACTTGCATTAAAAACTTTAAGCATTTTTCAATAATTTGAGGACTTTTTTACTTATTAGCCTAGTATTCTGCTGTGGTATTGAAATTGAAATTTCGATGGTATCTAAAATGTAGATGTCATAGCAACCTTATTTACAGAATATGTATGTATTGCTATCTTTAAATTAATCACTCGTATAAAGTTTTGGTCATATGACCCACTAATAATAGTGTTAAATATTTGTGATTACAATATTGACCAAAATAATCATGATTATGATTTTTGCCCTATTTTTTTAAACATTGTTCTCTTCACTTACACAGCACTTCTTTGGATGATGACACCTCCTTGGCTGAACTGAGTACTGCTGGAACCAGCACACACGCTTCATGGAAAGACTTCTCTGCCTTCCTGGACAGATTTCCGGTTTCGCTGGAGGGCAAGCCACCGACCAAAAAACGGCGGGTCGAATCAGGGTTTCCTGAAGACCGTGTCTTTTACGACAAGTGGAGAACTACCCAGTATACCCAGAGAGAGGAATATCTGCTGTGTGAGTCTTCAATGCATTATACAGCACTGAAACTCATTAACTCTGCACAAAATAGGCCATTAATTTATTGTGACAAGTGAATTGCATGAGTAAAGTTATTTCATTCTTTCTTTCAGCACACTTCACACACCGCAAGCCATCTGCCTCAAAGGTGGCAAGGCTGATTGCACAGGAAGGTTGGAAGGCCAACTGTCCAAAGCCAGAAGAAATCGAACGGCTGTGGAAACCAGCGCCCACAGGCACCATTGAGGCAGATGAGGTTATAATAAAATGTGTGTCTGAGCAGACCTGGACAGGCCTGGCCGTCAAGGACTTTGGTGCTAAGGAAGGTCTAGGTAAGAAACCTTTTCATTTTCTTTGTAAAGGAAGAAAATACCATCACTTAAATATAAATTTCAGCCACCGTTAGCTGCACCAAGAACTGAAATGTGACCCTGGACCAATTTTTTATTGAGATGTGTATATACAGTACATCATCTGAAAGCTGAATAAATAAGCTTTCCATTGATGTATGGTTTGTTAGGACAATATTTGGCTGATAACTATTTGAAAATCTGGAATCTGAGGGTGCAAAAAAATCTAAATATTGAGAAAATCGCCTTTAAAGTTGTCCAAATGAAGTCCTGAACAATGCATATTACTAAACAAAAATTAAGTTTTAATATATTTATGGTAGGAAATTTACAAAATATCTTCATGGAACATGATCTTGACTTGTTATCCTAATGATTTTTTGCATAAAATAAAAATTGATAATTTTGACCCATACAATATATTATTGGCTATTGCTACAAATATACCAGTGCTACTTATGACTGCTTTTGTGGTCCAGGGTCACAATTACTAAATAGTTTGCCAGTGCATGTATTGTGTATTCAGTTTTCCTTCTGATCTTAAAATTTAATGTTCTCTTGATTTATAGGAGTGGTTGCAACCCGGCCGTTTTCTAAAGGCGACATTGTGTGCGATTACCACGGAAAGGTAATCAGGGCAGCCGAAGGGATGGCCATGATGGAGGGACTTCATGACGACGCCAGGTACCTGTTCTTCTTCAAAGCTGGACAGAGAGACCTGTGCATCGATGCAAAGACTGGCTGCGACTGCCACCCCGATACAGACACAGTTGGCAGAAGAATGAAATGTTGTTTTAAGAGGCCCAACCTGGAGCCCCTTCACTGTGTGATGAAGGTAAACGGAGAGGACAAGGATGTCATCCTCTTCAAGGCACTGCAGGACATCAGCATCGACACACAATTAAAATTTTACTCTGGAGTAATAAGAAAGTCTTTCCTTGGCCTGGACCTGGACTGGCTGGATGAGTAGGCCGGGTCCACAGGTCCAATAGCTGCTTCTCCACTGGCAGGCCAGTGCGAGCTAGTGCTTTCAACGGACTGGCGGGGCAAATAGCCTTGGACCAGTAGCACCAAGCCCAAAATCAGGCTGCGTTTTTACTGTAGGACCAGAGCTTAATCAAAATGTCCTCAACATGCAACGGCTTGCAACCTCATCATCTCACCAACAAGACGTTTTCTCACATTGGAAACTAGCAAGATTGCAAAACAAACGTGATTTATAAATTGTTTGCCTTTTTTGTTTTTTTTACTTATATCATTAAAACCCAAGCAACAATATTTTACAATAAAAACAATGATAATTCATTTGTGCCAGGACTGCTCTTTAATCATGCAGAAATTAAGTGGTATTTACTGTTATTTCTCAAAAGAAAGAGGACACACATACTTATTCATTTGTGTCTGTTTCTGTTTATTTGTAATCACACAAAAAACACTGGGGCCAAAAGCATGCACATTAAAAACATTGCTACATTTTCATGTGTACATCACATTTCTTTAGAATGATAATTTTTATTACAAATTATATGATCCGAGGAGCTTTAAAATGCGCTCTCCAGTCCCAAAATAGTGTTATTTCAGCCAGCGCAACAGAGAGAGATCCCAAACGAAAAACTGGAGTTGTGGTATATTTTATGACATGAGAGCTAAATATGGATGTCAGCATAGAGACAGGATGTATTGACAGGTAAAATATGTAACCATACAAAGAAACGATTGTGAAATATGATTTGTCTGATCCCCGTGGGGGCCCAGGGTAGAATAGGTTCCTAGCACCCCCTTGCTGATTGTAAGAGGCGACCTCTTTTCCGCAAGGCAACTAGTCTGGGAGCACAAGAGCCTGTCATTTGAGGAACGTGTATGCTGTAGCTGCTTCAGGTCCTACACAATAAATTGGCTTTGAATTCACTAAGACGGGAGGTTGGAAAGACCTGGTCCAACCATGAAATGATGGATGATAGAACAATCATTGGATGGTGACTCGGTTAGTGGATGTGTTTACACTCCAGAAAAAAAGCCAGAGATTCATCTTGCTAGTATCACAAAAAACAAACTCTTACAAAATCCTCAACATTTGTAGTAAAGAAAGGCATTACAGGCATAGCGTAACGGTTAAATATGTTAAAACACTGGTCTGGACAAATCCTAGTAGACTACTGCTTCAAGAAAAGCCATGCCAAAAACACCTTGCATGCAAGTATGCTGGCAAATGATTCAATAAAGGCATTTTATCCCTCATTCTTGAGAATACCATGATGTATACGCATGCGTCATGGTACTCTCAAGAATGGCAACGGATTGTGACACGGAGGAAAAGAGATGTTGAATAAATACATTATTTTAGTTTTCTTTGTATATCAAGACCAGTTTCATATTTTGTTTTTTAAATAAATTGTATGAATCTGTGTGCATAGTGTACTTGATGTACAGTGCCTTGCGAAAGTATTCATACCCCTTAATTTATTTCACGTTTTGTTATGTTGCTGCCTTATGTTAAACTGCTTTAAATTACTTTTTTTTTCCCCACATCAATCTATGCTCCATACACCATAATGGTAAAGCAAAAAACAGGTTTTTGACATCTTTGCAAATTTATTAAAAATAAAAAACTTAAATGATTCCATTGCATAAGTATTCATACCCTTATCTGGGACAATTGAACTTTAGCTCAGGAGCATTCATATTGCTTGTAGATGTTACTACACTTTGAGTGAAGTTAACCTGTGGCAATTTCAATTGAATGGTTATGATTTGGAAAGGCACACACGTCTTAATAAAAGGTCTAATAGCTGATAATGCACATTAGAGCAAAAAACAAGCCCTGAGGTCAAAAGAACTACCTGTAGAGCTCAGAAACAGGTTTGTGTAAAGCCAAACAAAAAAATCTGCTTCATTGAAAGGTCACAGAAGCATGTAGTCTCTGTTACCCTTAATGGAAGAAGTTTGAAACAACCAGGATTCTTCCTAGAGCTCGCCTCTTGGCCAAACTGAGCAATTGATGGAGAAGGGCTTTGGTTAGTGTGGTGACCAAGAACCTGATAGTCAGTCTAGTTGAGCTCCATGATCATATATGAAGATGGGAGAGACCTACAGAAGGACAAACATCACTGCAACACTCCACCGATCTGGGCTTTATGGCGGTGTGGCCAAACTCAATCCTCTCCTCAGTGAAGACACATGAAAACACACTTGGAATTTGCAGAGAAGCACCTAAAGGGCCCTCGGACTCTGAGAAACGATATTATCTGGTTTGATGAACCTCAATTCTAAGCATCATGTTTGAAGGAAAGCAGGCACTGCTCATCACCTGCAGAGTACCATCCCAAAAGTAAAGTGTGCTGGTAGCAGCCTCATGCTATGGAGCTGTTTTTCAGCAGCAGGGACTGAGGGACTCATCAGAGTAGAAGAAAAGCTCAATGCAATAAAATATTGAGATAGCCTTAATGAAACCCAATCCAGAGCATTCAGAACCTCGGACTGGGCAGAAGGTTCACCTTCCAACAGGACAATGACCCTAAGCACACAGCAAGAGTGGCTTATACACAATGCTGTGAATGTCCTTGAGTGGCCCAGCCAGAGCCTGAGCTTGAAACCAATCAAATATTTCTGGAGAAGCCTGAAAATGTGTGTCTGCCCCCATCCAACCTGACAGAGCTTGAGAGGTGAAGAGGTGAGGAGACAAATGGCAGATAATTGCCAAATGCTGATGAGAAAAACTTGTCACATTAAACAAAAAAGACTTAAGACTGTAAAGGTCTTTACAGTCCCACCCCTATCCGGAATGCTGGATCCCTGTCAATCTTCAAGCAACAACTGAAAACTCATCTCTTTCGGCACTACTTGACTTCATCCTAAACTTGTTCTAAAAAAAAAAAAAAAAAAAAACTTTCCCTTTATCTTTCTCTCCTTCCCTTGCTAGCTTGTACTTATTTGAACAATGACTGAGACTTGGTGTTACGGGCACTTCCTCTGTCTGATTGCCTCTTCAAGATGAATCGCTTTATGTATTCCCCAATTGTAAGTCGCTTTGGATAAAAGCGTCTGCCAAATGACTAAATGTAAATGTAAAGGTGCTTCAGCTTAATATTTAGTTAAGGGTATGAATACTTATGCAATGCACATATTTCAGTTTTTAATTTTTAATGTATGAAGTTGTGACAATTCTGTTTTTGCTTTGTCGATATGGTGTATTGTGTAGACTGATGTGGGAAATTTTTTTAGTTTAAAGCGGTTTAACATAAGGCAGAAACTTAACAAAATGTGAAAAAAAATGATGGGGTATGAATACTGTGGCAAGGCACTGTTCGTGTGGGTCCCTGGCCCGATTTCCAGGGTGGCGTTGTCTGTATTTAGTGCCATAATTGGTGTTGTCTTAATTTTCTAAACATCCAGTAGCACCACTTTAAGATACTCTTGCAGGTGTATAACACCAGGCTGTATACTGAAATGTATTAAATTAAACTCAATTGGCAAACTAATTAACGTTTAGTGCCCTTGCCCTTGTTATTTACTTGCCAATTCAGCAGACTAAAATTAAGTTGGGAGAGTAACAGTGTTGAATAATACATAAATTACAAAATAAAAAGCATAAATTATATACAATTATATATTATTCCTGGCAGGGGAGACACCATGATCAAGAAGGTGGTTCACCCAAGGCGAGGCCATTGCACTCTGGCCGTGCTAACCCCTGCAAATTCCCCAAATGTGGGCCAACAGGCATGGGGGGCATTCCCCATGAATAAAGGCTCACTGGCAACAGTGGGCTCCTGGATGGCATCCGGTGGCAACCCGTGTTGATGGTGGGAACTGTCAGTAAATTGAGATGTCCTGTTATGATATTTTATGTTTTCTATCATTGGTTTCCACCATCATTGTATGGGCGGAAGTACCTTCTTCGAGCATTTGACCAGAAGGTCAACGGTCATTTCAAATGGAGTTGGGGACCTATTAAAGCAATATGGATCTAGCATTGCTAACTCCTTTGGTATGTCCTGGTGGTGACAAATGAGTCGACAAATCTTTTCTCCTGCAAAGGAAACCTGCGGCTGCGTATAAATAAATGTCTATGGCTCATTGTCACCTGTATTGTCGCTTGCGACAGAAACATGCCAATTAAAAAAAGAAATTACATAAATTATAACTAAGCTATACTATATATTAATTAACCTAAAGCTGAAAAGTAGCCATTCCACTGAATGGGTGCCATTCTGTCCGCAGGACATTATGTGTACCAATATGCATAAAAATGAACTATAAAATACATTTTATTATTAAGCAAAGTGTCCTTCACATTAAGCTAACTGCAAATGTAATAGATCATTAAAAAATTATTTAAAACTACCTAAAACACTGAAAAATAGCATTTTTACACGTCCCTAGTCTCTAATGCTACATTTTAACATGAAATATATTTAAAATCCTTCAGAAATCAATACCTCCATATCCCATCTGTGCTTTAAATGCATTTATTTCAAAATAAATATAATATTTTAGATAAAAGACACATTTTAGTCTTGTCCCCAGGTTTTCACTCAGTCCTGTTACACCATAAATGGCATATGGACTACTATGACCTTACGTTAGTCTACATTTTCTACATGCATTAAAATGCACTAATAGGTAAGTTAATAAATATACTGATTGAAAGTAAATTGACTTTGAAATGCTGAAGTAGGTCTTGTGCAGTTGCATGGCCCATAAACTGAGATCCAAAGAACCTTGATTGAACACGGTCATTTAACCTATTCCAGACGTGAAGGTCCAGTTGCTTGCTTTTAGTTGACTGGTTAAGAGCCTCATCAAACATGATCACAAGCACCGTACATACGGCGCAAATCCAAATTTAGGTACATATCTGCTTTTATCTTTTCAACATGTAAATGTCTGCACACAATCCCTGAGTCTGGAAACATATCTTTGAAGACCTGCTCAATCCCATTATTTGACCTGAATGAGTAATGAATGTTACCATTCTCTGTACCCAAATCCCCTCAGTGTTGGTGTAGAGCCAAAAACAGTCTGGATGTCAGTTCATGGCATTGTAGACTATGGATTATCAACATCCATGGTAACGTCTTTGCAAGTGGGAAGAATGGAACAGAAACCTTCACTTCTCTGAGTGTGTGATTCCACCGCCTTGATGCCCATTGTATCCAGTTTATACATTTCCAGGCACTGGCTTCAACCACCACGAGAACTCATGATCCTCAAGCTATTTCTCATTAAACTTGCATTTACCCATTGCAGCAAGCTATAATTCGACCTGTATTCTGCTACCTTAAAGTCCCACTGAAATCAAAATTGAAGTTTTGCATATGTTAGCCTTAATCCAGCACTTTTAGAAAACTACAGACCAGTATCCCTTCTTCATTTCATTACAAAAACGCTTTAACAAGTTGTGCTCAACAAAGTCTTGGCCTTTCTCAGACAGAACAACCTTCTGGACAGCAATCAGTTTGGCTTCAGAAGTGGACATTCAACTGAGACTGCCTTGCTCTCAGTTGTTGAAGACTACCAAGTGCGGATTCCAAATCTTCAATACTTACCTTGCTGGATCTGTCCGCTGCTTTTGACACAGTTATCCTCCTGTCAACCCTCATGGCAAAGGGCATCTCAGGAACTGCACTTCAGACCACATTGCTAAAACTGCCCGGCCCTGCAGATTTGCCTTATACAACATTTATACACTGGCTACCAATAGCTGCTCGCATTAAATTCAAGGCATTAATATTTGCCTACAAAACCACCACTGGCTCTGCACCCCTTTACCTAAATTTAGTTCTTCAGACTTGTGTGCCCTCTAGAAGCTTGCATTCTGCAAGTGAAAAATGCATTATGTTGCCATCCCAAAGAGGCACAAAATCACTTTCAGGGACCTTTAAATTAAATGTTCCCTCCTGGTGGAATGACCTGCCCAACTCAATCCCAGCAGCCAACTTCAGGAAAAAGTCTTCCATCTACACTTTACCATCTAACACTGGCACTCTCTATTCTATTAATTTTCCCTGTTTTAGTTTTATTTATTAAAAAAAAATGTCCCTCTAACACTAGCACTTTCTATTCTATTTCTATTCTATTTAGGTGTTTTGTTTTTATTGAAAAAACTGATAGGTGCTTGAACCTCTCTTCCTCCCCGACCCCCTGTATTTATCAATACATTTAAAAATATGAACACTGAATTTAAGCATGAAATAACACGGATGCAAATGTTAAATAAAAATATTTAATGTTTTAAAACATTCCCAGCGGCCACCTCGATATCAAATATTAGTCAGATGTAACCCTGACTTGATTTCAGAGTTAATAATTAGAATTGTATATACAAACCCGATTCCAAAAAAGTTGGGACACTGTACAAATTGTGAATAAAAACAGAATGCAATGATGTGGAAGTTTCAAATTTCAATATTTTATTCAGAATACAACATAGATGACATATCAAATGTTTAAACTGAGAAAATGTATCATTTTAAGGGGAAAATAAGTTGATTTTAAATTTCATGGCATCAACACATCTCAAAAAAGTTGGGACAAGGCCATGTTTACCACTGTGTGGCATCCCCTCTTCTTTTTATAACAGTCTGCAAACGTCTGGGGACTGAGGAGACAAGTTGCTCAAGTTTAGGAATAGGAATGTTGTCCCATTCTTGTCTAATACAGGCTTCTAGTTGCTCAACTGTCTTAGGTCTTCTTTGTCGCATCTTCCTCTTTATGATGCGCCAAATGTTTTCTATGGGTGAAAGATCTGGACTGCAGGCTGGCCATTTCAGTACCTGGATCCTTCTTCTACGCAGCCATGATGTTGTAATTGATGCAGTATGTGGTCTGGCATTGTCATGTTGGAAAATGCAAGGTCTTCCCTGAAAGAGACGACGTCTGGATGGGAGCATATGTTGTTCTAGAACTTGGATATACCTTTCAGCATTGATGGTGCCTTTCCAGATGTGTAAGCTGCCCATGCCACACGCACTCATGCAACCCCATACCATCAGAGATGCAGGCTTCTGAACTGAGCGCTGATAACAACTTGGGTTGTCCTTGTCCTCTTTAGTCCGGATGACATTGCGTCCCAGTTTTCCAAAAAGAACTTCAAATTTTGATTCGTCTGACCACAGAACAGTTTTCCACTTTGCCACAGTCCATTTTAAATGAGCCTTGGCCCAGAGAAAACGCCTGCGCTTCTGGATCATGTTTAGATATGGCTTCTTTTTTGACCTATAGAGTTTTAGCTGGCAACGGCGAATGGCATGGTGGATTGTGTTCACCGACAATGTTTTCTGGAAGTATTCCTGAGCCCATGTTGTGATTTCCATTACAGTAGCATTCCTGTATGTGATGCAGTGCCGTCTATGGGCCCGAAGATCACGGGCATCCAGTATGGTTTTCCGGCCTTGACCCTTACGCACAGAGATTGTTCCAGATTCTCTGAATCTTTGGATGATATTATGCACTGTAGATGATGATGACTTCAAACTCTTTGCAATTTTTCTCTGAGAAACTCCTTTCTGATATTGCTCCACTATTTTTCGCCGCAGCATTGGGGGAATTGGTGATCCTCTTCCCATCTTGACTTCTGAGAGACACTGCCACTCTGAGAGGCTCTTTTTATACCCAATCATGTTGCCAATTGACCTAATAAGTTGCAAATTGGTCCTCCAGCTGTTCCTTATATGTACATTTAACTTTTCCGGCCTCTTATTGCTACCTGTCCCAACTTTTTTGGAATGTGTAGCTCTCATGAAATCCAAAATGAGCCAATATTTGGCATGGCATTTCAAAATGTCTCACTTTCAATATTTGATATGTTATCTATATTCTATTGTGCATAAAATATAAGTTTATGAGATTTGTAAATTATTGCATTCCTTTTTTATTCACAATTTGTACAGTGTCCCAACTTTTTTGGAATCGGGTTTGTAGATGAAATAAGTTAAAGTGTATAGTTATATAATTTGTAAATAAAATATATTATGTGAGAGTAAAAATAATAATAATTGTGAAAGAAAAATAAATTGAATCTGATGTAACAGAGAATTGGCCAATGAGGAAAAACCTAGAAGCTCCGCCCCTGCTGAGTCAGCAGAGCGATCGGTACAGCGGAGAACAGAACAGAAACATGGTTATAACTGTTTTATAAACAAGTGGTTATAAAACAGGAAAATATAAGTTTAAATTGTTGCATTTGATTTAAAACCCTTTGTAATTCATTAGGGGAACGTCATATTTGAAAGATTCAGTTATTTTCTTCGGGAGGTTTTCAATCTTAAGATATCACCGTGTGGAAATACTGGATGAGGTGAGTTAATGTTTAATTGCTGTTTATTGTGAAATAAGCACAAGACAATTGTCTACATTCAAATGTTTATTGAAATTGTAAAATATATACGTTATTTGTGTTTGGTTGTATGTTGTTTTGCAAGTTATTCGTTGAGTTAATTAGTCTCACGTGGAGCTGTAAGTCATGTGGCTTCGAACTGTTATACAAGTGAGCCTGAAAAGAGAGGTTAATTTGAGATTTTTGTAAACATTTTCATTATGTTAATGCTGTCTGTAATACAAGGAAATCACTTACCTGAAGGGTATTGAACACGTGTTGCATCTCTTACTTTTAATGATACTTTTGATGACGAGCTACCCAGTCGAATACTAGGAGAAGAGGAGTGGGAAGTTATAAAGAGGATTAACAGAGACTGAAAACATTTTTTTCCCTTTTCTACAGGAAGGATTCTTTGTGCTTTTGTTGATTTAATTATTGTTGTCTTTTAAAAGGCCTACTATTTTATTTGGGGAAATTTATTATTGAAAGTAAAGTGCTTTTGATACTTTTTATCACTTTTTTTGATGGTGTTTTTTTTTTTTGGTACTATAGGGTTGTTACGTAACTGCCAGACACAAAGGTAAGTGTTGAAGAGATAGAGTTTATTACAGGTTTTGGTGAGACAACAGTGGTGATAGTCTTTGCGTGAGGTAAGTGGCTTTCTTGGAAGTATTGTGGATAGTGCGCTGGGATTCTGACTGTGTCTCTGTCTCTTGGCAGGTTCGTGGCGGATAGGAATCCTGGAGAGCCCGTGAGTCTCTAGAGTCCACAGATGTATAGGTATCTGGTAGCGAGAGGGAAGACAGAGGGTAAGTATCATCAGGTAAGTAACACAAGTAAGTATACTCAGCTAGCATTCCGCTGTAGAGTGAAGGTCCATATAGTTTCCACAGGTATCAACGTCATGGCAGCTTTGTGACTTCAAGATCCGACAGTGGTGCAGAATGAGGAGTGTGCTTTTATCCCGGTGCTAATGACTGTGATGAGGAGCAGGTGTGCATGATCAGTAATCAGGTGCAGGTGAAGGTGATCAGTGATGGAAGAATACGGGCCATTCTGTGACATTACCTCCCCCTCCCGGACGGCGCGTCCCGCGACGTAATAACAATACCAGGGAAGGGGGGGTGGGCGCCCTGGATGTCGGTGGAGGACATGGACACAGGGAAGGCATCCAGGGCGGAACTGGAGATTCGGGAAGCCATGGCGGGACAGGAGGTTCAGGAGGCCATGGCGGGACAGGAGGTTCGGGAAGCCATGGCGGATCCGGGGACTCGGGAGGCCATGGCAGGGCTGGAGGCTCGGGAAGCCATGGCGGATCCGGGGACTCGGGAGGCCATGGCGGATCTGGAGGCTCGGGAGACCATGGCCTATTTCTTTTGGGCGGCCATGGTGGGTCAGGGATCTCCGTGGCCTTGGCTCTGGGCCCGGCCACCCAGGCAGAGGATATATAGCCCCCCCCAAAATTTTCTTGGGGAAGCTCCCCTCTGGTGAGCATTCTGGAGGAGCGGGCTCTTGAGGAGGCTCTGGAGGAGCGGGTTCTTGGAGGTGCTCTGGAGGAGCGGACACTAGGAGGCGCTCTGGAGGAGCGGACACTAGGAGGCGCTCTGGAGGAGCGGGCACTAGGGGGTGCTCTGGAGGCGCGGGCTCTTGAGTGGGCTCTGGAGGAGCGGGCACTAGGGGATGCTCTGGAGGAGCGGGCTCTAGGAGGCGCTCTGGAGGAGCGGGCTCTTGAGGGGGCTCTGGAGGAGCGGGCTCTTGAGGGGGCTCTGGAGGAGCGGGCACTAGGGGATGCTCTGGAGGAGCAGGCTCTAGGAGGCGCTCTGGAGGCGCGGGCACTAGGGGGCGCTCTTGCAGCGCAGATTCATAGGGGCGCTCTTGCAGCACGGATTCAGGATGGCTGGGCGGAACCAGCGGGACTTCGGGACGGCTGGGCAGAACCAGCGGGAACTCGGGACGGCTGGGCTGAACCAGCGGGAACTCGGGACGGCTGGGCTGAACCAGCGGGAACTCGGGACGGCTGGGCTGAACCAGCGGGAACTCGGGACGGCTGGGCTGAACCAGCGGGAACTCGGGACGGCTGGGCTGAACCAGCGGGAACTCGGGACGGCTGGGCGGAACCAGCGGGAACTCGGGACGGCTGGGCGGAACCAGCGGGAACTCGGGACGGCCCTTGCGTGGAGCAGCCACTGGAGAGCACTTGCGTGGAGCAGCCACTGGAGAGCACTTGCGTGGAGCAGCCACTGGAGGGCACATGCGAGGAACAGCCTCTGGAGGGCACATGCGTGGAGCAGCCACTAGAGGGCACTTGCGTGGAGCAGCCTCTGGAGGGCACTTGCGTGGAGCAGCCACTGGAGGGCACATGCGAGGAACAGCCTCTGGAGGGCACTTGCGTGGAGAAGCCACTGGAGGGCACTTGCGAGGAACAGCCTCTGGAGGGCACTTGCGAGGAACAGCCTCTGGAGGGCACTTGCGTGGAGCAGCCACTAGAGGGCACTTGCGAGGAACAGCCTCTGGAGGGCACTTGCGTGGAGCAGCCACTGGAGGGCACATGCGAGGAACAGCCTCTGGAGGGCACTTGCGTGGAGAAGCCTCTGGAGGGCACTTGCAAGGAACAGCCTCTGGAGGGCACTTGCGAGGAACAGCCTCTGGAGGGCACTTGTGAGGAACAGCCTCTGGAGGGCGCTTTTGAAGCGCGGACACTCGGATGAGCTCGGGAGAGCTGGACGGAACCAGCAGGGGCTCTGGAGGATAGGACACTCGGGGGTGCTCTGACCACACTACCTCTCTGGGACGCTCTGGCAGCGCAAACTCTCTGGGACGCTCTGGCTGCGCAAACTCTCTGGGGCGCTCTGGCAGAGCGGAGCTGGACGGGACCAGCAGGAACACAGGAGGGCTGGACGGGACTAGCGGAGACTTAGGAAGAGGTTTGCGAGGAGAGGGCACAGGAATGCGCTGGCGTGGCGCTGGCACAGGAGGGCGCAGTCGAGGAGCAGGTTCTGGGGAGATGACAGGAGCCAGGAATCCTGAGGGTATAGCCTCATCCATTAGCTCCTGCTTTATCACGGGCGGTAGCCCATACTTCACCGCGGCCGGCGGAACCCTCATAATTGCGGGCGGCGGTAGCATCATCGCCGCGGGCGACGGAACCATCTTTGTCGCGGGCGGCGGCATCATCCTCGCCGTGGACGTCGGAATTATCATCGCCATCTCGGGCGGCGGAACCATCATCGTCGCTTCGAGCGGCGGAACCATCATCGTCGCTTCGAGAGGCGGAATCATTTTCAACGAGGTTAAAGGCAGGTTGCCGATCCCCAAACCTCCTTTTCGGGGAACCAAAACTAACCGCCTCCTCATCTTCGGTAATTGGTCGGATCTTCTGTTACGTAACTGCCAGACACAAAGGTAAGTGTTGAAGAGATAGAGTTTATTACAGGTTTTGGTGAGACAACAGTGGTGATAGTCTTTGCGTGAGGTAAGTGGCTTTCTTGGAAGTATTGTGGATAGTGCGCTGGGATTCTGACTGTGTCTTTGTCTCTTGGCAGGTTCGTGGCGGATAGGAATCCTGGAGAGCCCGTGAGTCTCTAGAGTCCACAGATGTATAGGTATCTGGAAGCGAGAGGGAAGACAGAGGGTAAGTATCATCACGTAAGTAACACAAGTAAGTATACTCAGCTAGCATTCCGCTGTAGAGTGAAGGTCCGTATAGTTTCCACAGGTATCAACGTCATGGCAGCTTTGTGACTTCAAGATCCGACAGTGGTGCAGGATGAGGAGTGTGCTTTTATCCCGGTGCTAATGACTGTGATGAGGAGCAGGTGTGCATGATCAGTAATCTGGTGCAGGTGAAGGTGATCAGTGATGGAGGAATACGGGCCATTCTGTGACAAGGGTTGGGTATCGTTCACATTTTAACTGGTGCGGTACCAGTATCGGTACCTGAAATCCGGTACCAGTACCCAACGGTACCTTTTTTCGGTACTTTACTCTCTGTGTAATAACAACATTTATTTCAGTGAAAAAATCAGTTAAAAACTCTCAATTTCAACATTTTGAACAATAGGGCCCTACAATGTTTTTTCTTTTATTTTCCAGAAATTCTTGTTTTATTTTTTCTGATAATCAAATGAAGGCATGAAACATTTATTTTTAATCAAATGAAAATGAAACCCTTTTACTTTTTGGCAAACAAACAGAGGTTTACTGTTAAAATTAATACATGGTAGAAAAATTGTGTGAATATTCCTTTAAAAAAGGTTTAATAATAATTTTATTTTTTCTACAATTAAGTGGTTAATGTGGTTGTAATAATTATTTTTATCATTTAATTTTTATTTCAATTTGACAGTAAATGGAATATATAAAGACGTACATTATACTGTACAAAAGTAATACAAGAGTAAGATATTTCGGTTACATGTTAAACCGCACTTTTATTTTGACAGGTTGCCGTGAATTTTCTGTGTATACAGTATGATATGATGCTGGTTTTCTTAAATGAAACGGTAAAATTCTCATGAAGTGACTCTCACAGCCTGTAAGTTCATGTGTTCATGTAGTGAGATGCAGAGGCCGAAAATCACTGCGAGTTCACTTGTGCTTCAGTATTTCTGTAGTAAACAAAACTGCGTCTCCGCCATTCATACATACCGAGGTTAACGGAACATGCAGGATTCATATTTAAACCATCTTTTTGCGTTTTAATATTCACATACACTAGTTAATATCGCGATTAGGGCTGAAACGATTCCTCGAGTAATTTGAATACAAAAAAATCTTCGAGGAAAATTATGTGAACACTGCTGGTGGTGCGGCATATATTTTCGGTGGCCGAAAATTCAGTGCATCCCTAGTAAACTGGACTAAACGATTCTTTCCGGTCGGTGCGTTATTCACGGCAACCCGTCAAAATAAAAGTCCGGTTTAATTTGAAGACATTGCAGCATAAATATATTACTATTGTTCAGCAGAATGTACATACTACCACTACTACTAAAATTATGAAAACTTTTTTTTAAGGAACGATCACACAACATTTCTTCCATGTTTTAACTTTAATAGTAAATCCCCTTTGTTTGCCAAAAAGTTTCATTTTCAATCATTTAAAGATAAATGAAATTAATGTTTTATGCCTTCAGTTGATAACCAGATACACAACACAGAATTTCTGAGGAAAAAGAAAACATTTCATAAGGCTATTTTAAGAATAAATAACAATAAAACATTAGGTGACAGAAAATAAAACATAACTTTATAATTGTCATTTTCTTCAATCATATAATTATTATAACACCTAAAATATGTTGCGTGTAAAAAGTGTTTGTTTCAGCCAGTTGATGGGTGTGTACATTGTGTGCACATGATCAGGATGGTACCAGCTCCGCCACATTTTGAGAAAGGAAAAACCCTGTTTGCAGGACTATACATTATTTGGATAGTCAAAAACAACAACAACAACAGTTATGTCTGATTCTGCTGCATAGAACTGAATAAAAATAATACATTGATATTTAACATTAATATATTTTCTGTCCAATTTTCTTTCAATAAAAGTGTGTTTTTTTATTGGCTTGTGTTTTTAAAATTCTGTGTCATTAAAATTTAGTTAAATTAAAAAGTCTTACAAAATGACTTTATATTATTTAAAAATTTTTATAATTATTACAAAGCATTTTCGGTTTTGGTTTTCAACCAAGCACATCCAGAATTCTCGGTTTTGGCCCAGAATTTTCATTTTGGTGCATCCCTACCATTTACTGTAACTACACACAGAACACTGTGTTTGCAACTACATGCTCCTTTAAAGGATCACACACACACACACACACACACACCAGTATGCAGAGAGACATTTAAGAGGGTTTATTCTCCAAATAACTTTCATTTCATGTTGCTGAAAAATGTGTTAATAAATGTTGTGTATGGACTCCACGTTTTTGTACCATGTTATCTTCCTGTCCACAAATTTTTGCCTCTTACAAAAGCCACAAAGCCTTGTAAGAAGGCAGTAAAGGCTTGTGTCATGCCTGAGCTGTAGATAGGCTGAGTTGCAAGTTGCACAATGTTTAGGTTTTATTATATATTTTTTTATTACTATTATTTTGATTTGTGTCTTAGTTTTAGGTTGTACTATGTTTACCTTTTTTAAAGTAATTTGAAATTGATTTTTATACATTTGTATTTGCATTTTTAATGTATTATGGCAATTAAATGCACTAAATGGGTTTAGTTTTCACAGTTATTAATATATGCAATTTCAGCAATAAAAATTTCATTTTTCTAAAAAGGAAACAAATTACTTGTTCATTTTAAGAGACCTGTCTTATTTTCTCTTGTGTATTTAGTATTGCTCTTTAATAAAGAAAAAGTTGTTCTTATCCGATTAATCGATGGAATTTTCGGTAGAATACTCGATTACTAAAATATTCGATTAGCTACAGCCCTAATTGTGATTCTAATTAAGTGACAGACCTTTTTATTCATCCAAAAATTTACGAATTCCGTGGCATTCCGCGCTTTAGAGTAAATTCCGTTTTTTTTTTTAAATGGACTCCACCATCCTGTCTGTGTTTTCGCGGAAATCATATGACCTTAGAAATGTAAGCACACTTCAGAACATTTCGGTTTGCCCTGTGTGTAGTGTTTTAAAGAGTTTCAGGGGTGACATCATGTCAGAGGGTCTCTCTCTCTCATGCGCCCAAATGCGTTCTCAGGTACCGAAATTTGGTACTGAATGATTTAATGTGAATCGGTTGGTACCCTTAAAAGTACCGAGTTCTGTACTCAACCCTACTATTGACTCTTGTGTTTTCAGTGCACACTCAACTACCTCCTGTAGCCGTTCCTGTGATCTTCTGGTGCATGATTTATTTAACATACATCAAAGTGTTACAAGTTAAATACCATTTTGCCATAGTAGGTTACTACTTGATACAGAAATAGACTTCTGATATATTTGTGTCACTCGACACAAGACTTGATTAAGATGCTGTAACCACTGTAGCACAAAGGAATATTACAACTAAAATTTTGTAGGGTTACAGCTGTCAGAAATGAATAGGAAGTGTAGAGGCCCTTGCTTTGAATGACTTAAACACATCTGCAGCTGCAGGACATCAATAGTTTCTCACACTGCACTGGTTTGATCTTGGTCCACTCTTCTATAATTCAGTAACTGTAGTGGGTTTCTTAGCTATAACTTTGTCTCCAATGATTTTCCAGAGATTTTCAGTTGGGCTTAGATCCATAGCAACAAGGTCAACCCCGCCCTTACTCTTAGCTTAAGATTTCCCTCTATTCCTTTGTAAAAGTTTGTCTCATCAGCTTTGTGGATAGGTTTTAAGAGAGAACTCTTGGTTAAAAACTTTTACTGCTATTTAGGAGAACTCTTACTGGTAAGATAAAATGTTTTGTGAATACGGGCCCAGGACTCTGGGCTGGCCATTTCATCATCTCAATGTTTTCAGCTTCAAGGAACTGCTTTATCCATTTTGCAGTGTGACGGGGCATTGTCTTGCATGAAAATTGCAGGCAGATTGGGAGATGCTTGCAGGGAAGGAACTGCATGTTGCTGAAGGAGGTTCTGATAAACATTTGCATTCACCTGCCATGCAGATGTATAAGAGGCCCAACTCCTGCTGCAGAAAACATCCCGTAAACCACGATACTTTACGCACTTTGGGTTCAGTTTGACGCCAAAAATATTTTCCCAATATGACCCAAATAAATTAAACTTGCTCTCATCACTAAAGTGAACTTTGGACCAGTTCTCCTCTCTCCACACAACATGCTCCTCAGCAAAGGTAAGCCAAGCCTTTTACTTCTGATGAGAGGTTTAGTTACTGCAGAGTACACTTTTTAGTCTGACTTCTCTTAAATGTGCCGAGACAGATCAATACCATGTTCAGCCACGTCCAAAAGGCAAAGGGGGAGGTGTTGCTACAATTTATAACAATATTCTCAGTATTTCTCAGAAGACAGGCTTCAAGTATAACTCATTTGAAGTAATGGTGCTTCATATAAAATTATCTAGAGAAAAAAGTATTAATGATAAATCCCCCGTAATGTTTGTACTGGCTACTGTATACAGGCCACCAGGGCACCATACAGACTTTATTAAAGAATTTGCTGATTTTCTATCAGAGTTAGTGCTGGCTGCAGATAGAGTCCTAATTGTGGGTGATTTTAATATCCATGTTGATAATGAAAAAGATTCATTAGGATCAGCATTCATAGACATTCTGAACTTTATTGGGGTTAGACAACACATTTCAGGACCTACTCATAGTCGAAATCATACTCTAGATTTAATACTGTCACATGGAATTGATGTTAATGGTGTTGAAATTCTGCAGCAAAGCGATGATATATCAGATCATTATCTAGTCTTGTGTAAACTCCATATAGGTAAAGCTGTAAATTCAACCCCTTCTTATAAATATGGTAGAACCATCACTTCTACCACAAAAGACTGCTTTGTAAGTAATCTTCCTGATTTATCTCAACTCCTTAGCATATCCAACAGCTCAGAACAACTTGATGATGTAACAGAAACTATGAACTCTCTCTTTTCTAGCACTTTAGATACAATTGCTCCTTTACGCTTAAGGAAGATTAAGGAAAAGAGTCCAACACCGTGGTATAATGAGCACACTCGCACTCTAAAGAGAGCAGCCCGGAAAATGGAGCGCAGCTGGAGGAAAACAAAACTAGAGGTATTTCGTTTAGCTTGGCGGGAAAGTACCCTATCCTACAGAAAAGCTTTAAAAACTGCTAGATCTGATTACTTTTCGTCTCTTTTAGAACAAAACAAACATAACCCTAGGTATTTATTCAATACAGTGTCAAAATTAACAAAAAATAAAGCATCAACAGGTGTTGACATTTCCCAACAGCACAGTAGTAATGACTTTATGAACCATTTTACTTCCAAAATTGATACTATTAGAGATCAAATTGTAACCATGCAGCCGTCAGCTATATCATCACATCAAATAGTGTACTATAGATCCCCTGAGGAACAATTCCACTCATTCTCTACTATAGGAGAGGAAGAATTGTATAAACTTGTTAAATCATCTAAACCAACAACATGTATGTTAGACCCTATTCCATCTAAACTACTAAAAGAGGTGCTTCCAGAAGTCATAGATCCTCTTTTGGCTATTATTAATTCGTCATTGTCATTAGGATATGTCCCCAAAAACTTTAAATTGGCTGTTATTAAGCCTCTCTTAAAAAAACACAACTTGACCCCAAAGATCTAGTTAATTACAGACCGATCTCGAATCTCCCTTTTCTATCAAAGATATTAGAAAAGGTTGTATCCTCACAATTATATTCCTTCTTACAGAAAAATGATATCTGTGAGGATTTCCAGTCAGGATTTAGACCGTATCATAGTACTGAGACTGCTCTCATTAGAATTACAAATGACCTGATCTTATCATCTGATCGTGGTTGTATCTCTCTATTAGTTCTACTGGATCTTAGCGCTGCGTTCGACACTATCGATCACAACATTCTTTTGAATAGACTAGAAAACTTTGTTGGCATTAGTGGAAGTGCATTAGCATGGTGCAAATCATACTTATCTGACTGCCATCAATTCGTAGCAGTGAATGAAGAGGTATCATATCGATCACAAGTGCAGTATGGAGTTCCTCAAGGCTCAGTACTAGGGCCGTTACTTTTCACGCTTTATATGTTACCCTTGGGAAATATCATTAGGAAACACGGGGTTAGCTTTCACTGTTATGCTGATGATAGTCAGCTCTATATTTCTTCACAGCCTGGTGAAACACACCAAATTGAGAAACTTATAGAATGCATAGTCGATATAAAAAACTGGATGACGAGTAATTTCTTACTGCTAAATTCTGAAAAAACAGAGGTGTTAATTATCGGACCTAAAACCCCCACAAGTAATAACCTAGAACACTGTCTTCGTCATCAGTCAGGAACCTAGGTGTGCTATTTAATAGTAATCTCTCCTTTGACAGCCACGTTTCTAGCATTTGTAAAACTGCATTATTTCATCTTAAAAATATATCTAAACTGAGACCTATGCTCTCAATGTCAAATGCAGAAATATTAATTCATGCGTTTATGACCTCAAGGTTAGATTATTGTAATGCTTTATTGGGTGGTTGTTCTGCACGCTTAATAAACAAATTACAGATGGTTCAAAATGCAGCAGCTAGAGTTCTTACTAGAACCAGGAAGTATGAGCACATTAGCTCGGTTCTGTCAACACTGCACTGGCTCCCTACTAAACATCGTATAGATTTTAAAATCTTGTTAATTACTTATAAAGCCCTGAATGGTTTAGCTCTTCAGTACTTGAGCGAGCTCGATTGAACCGAATTGAGTGAACCGATTCCCCATTGAGAGTCTCCGCATTATCCTGTCTTCTCGTGCATTTGTCTTACGTGGACGACCAGCCTTTTTGGGGGACTTGAGTGAATTAGTGTCATTGAAAATTACACATTTGAAATGATCAGTTTATCTTCCATTGGTTCAAAGGGTCATCCCATTGGCCTTCATCTGAACACCCTGCTATTGCAGAGTTTCAGTCATCTTAGAGCAGCCTGCCATCTTGCAATCTCAGTGAAAATGAGAGGAAGGCTGCCGGTTAAATAGGGTTTGACATATAAAAAAGGAAATTAGCACTAGGTACCAGATTAACACCTATAATTTGGAGGTATCTATGTAAGTGTTCTCTAGTTTTGATCAGTTTTTTTCCCAAACATTTCATTTAAGTTTTTTTATGCTGTCCTTCAGAATACAATTAATTTATGAAATATGCTTAAACTGCCCTTCCACTGTGAGGACAGTGGTTATTAACCTCTTTTGGGTCAGCGCCCCCTAACCGTTATTGACATTTGACATTCAAACTTTAATTTTGTAGCTTATTGCAAACATCAAGCAATCAGCAAACAATAGTCAATAAGCAAAGTTATTTTCAATGGAAAACAATAGCAAGAAAGAAAGCAGAAACAATTTAATTCACAAACCACTTATATATTATTTGAAATTTTTAAGGAAATGGCCTAAACTGCTTTGAACGTTAGTGTGAGCTCTTGGTGTTTTTCTGCCAATTTCTTCACTGCGGGTTGAAGGCAAGTCAGTTTTAGTCGTAGTGCACCTGAGGCATGCAGGTCCCAGCAATATGGTACTTAGACTGCATGTGGATGACCTGGCTGAATCCCTGCTCAATGAGATATGTTGTTGGAAATGCGAGATTCAACAACCTAATTTTTTGCCAGAGAACTAGGTAACGCTGGGCAAATTTGACCCCCTTGTTGCACCTGCTAGAGGTGCAGAAAATAGCTCAAACTTCATAGTCGCACTGGATGTTGACAAGATGCTCCTGAATACCGGTCTTGCATTTGGTCACATTTGCTTGAAAGGGCTGCACTACCCAGGCAAGAACATCAAGGTTCAGGAGGTCCCTGAAGCGGATCGACCACTTGAGGATGGTTAAGGCAGACATGGAGGAGTAAGCCTATGATCCTGCCCACCTGTAACAGCCATGTATAATAGACAAACCATGTAATGAACACAGATTAGGCATGCTCATAATAAACTGGTTAACCTGACAGGAAGAATTTTGTCTTACAAATTAATTAAATTGATTTAAGTATTTTTAAAATTAGTTTCAATTTTAAATTGAAATAAATTAATTTTAAATTTAATTGAAATTTATACCACCACGATAGTGACTTCAAACAGACCATATGTAACAAATAAAGCCAAAATGGTTTATAATAATTGGACATTGTGCCCATACTGGTCCCAGCATGCAAAATCTACCTTATGCGGTCTGGATTTTTCAGCAGGGCAACCTCCTCCAGGAACTCAACTATGCTGTCAAACAGCTCACAAAAACAAGCAAGGCAGTTGAGTTACCTTTTTGGAGCCAGTGGACATCTGTCTGAAAAAGACATTCAAAAGTCTCATCATTTTCCTGACACAGCTGTAAGAACAATAGAACAGTCGGTCATTCAGGGCATGGGCTTTTATTTTGTTAAATGCCTTGACTGCGACATTGAGAGACTCATGGATAACTAGACTGATACATTTATAATTATATATTTAGTCATTTAGCAGACGCTTTTATCCAAAGCGACTTACAAATGAGGACAACAGAAGCAATCAATTGTAGTATTACAGTTTTTTTCAATTGTTTACACTAAAATAAAAATTTCCACACAATTTGCAAAATTCTACTCCAATGAGCAAAACACCTCCACAGATTTGCACAACATTACACACAATGTCTGCTTCACCCTTTTTGCAAAACATTACACACAGTGATTTGTAAAACTCTACACACATTTTCACACCTTAGACACAGATAAGGATTGTGAGGTTACTTCCTTGTCATTACAAAGCCCCGGATTGCCAATGACCACACTAATGAACGAATTGGATAATCACATCCACCAGGTGTGGAAGCACACATGTGCTAATTTGAAAACGCAGCACTCAGGTGTGCTATAAAAGGCAGCAGGTGAGTTCACCTGTCTTCAACAAAAATGGAAGAAGAAGAAGAAGAAGAAGAAGAAGAAGAAGAAGAGTGAGAATGAGAATGAGAGGGGGAGCTCAAAGAGGAGATGAAGGAGAAAGAGGAGAAGGAGATAGAGGAAGAGGCCTAGGTAGAGGAAGAGGAGAAGGATATAGAGGAAGAGGCCTAGGTAGAGGAAGAGGTAGAGAAGGACTTGAAGAGTTGATAGAACCTGAACAAAGAAGACGAGGACCAAATTTGACTCAAGAAATCCGTGCAACACTTATTGACCATGTTATCAACCATGGACTGACACTGATGGAAGCTGGACAAAGAGTTCAAACAAATCTCAGCAGAAATACTGTTGCATCAGTAATTCGGACATTTCATTGAGAAAACAGGTAAGCTAACCACACAGTACATTGAAACTGAAGCTTGCTGTACTTATCAATATTGTTTACTGTGACATTTGACAGTAGGCTTCGTGTATATTTTTTTTTAATATATTTTTTTTTACATAGGATTGAGGGTCGAGGACACCAAGGTGGAAGGGACCCTATGTTCACTCGTGCACAAGAGGCCACCATTGTGAACATGGTTTTGACCAATAATTGTATCAGGCTGCGAGAAATCCAAGCCAATATCATCAATAATGACCATATTTTCAATAACATCCAATGAGTCTCTCTGTCAACATTAGGTCGAATCCTCAAGTAAAATCAAATATACATGAAGCAACTGTATCGGGTACCATTTGACAGAAATTCAGAGAGAGTGAAACATCCTCCACCACCATGCAAATCTGGGACCCTATAATGCAAATCTAATACTTGCATTTCTTCACAGATTGCACGAGATTGTCACAGCATTAAACCAAGTGGACCAGATGCGGTACATTGTCGTTTGGGACAATGTCTCATTCCATCGGGCTGCTCCGGTCCAGAATTGGTTCCATGAGCACCCTGAATTTAAAGTCTTATACCTTCCCCCATACTCCCCCTTCCTGAATCCAATAGAAGTTTTTTTTCAGCATGGCGGTGGAAGGTATATGACCTGCGGCCCTATGACCGTTTGCCCCTCATTCAGGCCATGGAGCAGGCCTGTGATCATATCGAAGCAGCTTCTGTGCAGGGGTGGATTCGTCACACGAGGCGATTCTTCCAACGGTGCCTTGCCAATGAAGACATAGCCTGTGATGTGGATGAAATCTTATGGCCTGATCCAGCCAGACGGAGAGATGATGAATAGTTACAGTATTCTTGTTGCTTTTACAGTAGTTTTTCTTCAGAGTCAAAGTGTATGTACTTCATGCAGTCATTTTTATTTGTCTACAGATTTCATTGTTGGTTGATTACTGTAACTGATTATGGTAAGAAATACTGTAAGTATTGTGTTGTGCAGTGCTTGGTAAGTTTATAGTAGGCCTATTTGTGTACATTCTCCCTATATCTCAAACTAATCATGAAGAATGTTGTGGGTTTGTCACTTTTTTTTTTTTTCCCATCTAAATTATCCCTTACATAATGTCTGGCCAAAAATCTAGCACATTTCGTAAAATTAGTTTTTTTACAAATGTGTTTTATTTATCACTGCAGTGTGAAACTGGCTGCAATAGTGTCTGATCATTGAGGACTGTGTTGGTTAAATGAAAACTAATAGCATTTTCACAAATATGTGTATGTTTTGACTGAAGTGTCATTTTGCAAACAATCTAGGAATTCTGCAAATTGATTGTGGTGTTTGGATAATTGTAATTATATTTTGGAAAAAAAAAAAACGGTTTTCAAAATTGTGTAAACAATTGAAAAAATCTGTAATATATTCTATTCTAATATCACAAGTTTCAATTACTGCGTTTAACAGGATTGTTTGATTCTTTTGGTTTGGAGAACAATTACTGAGTTCCCCTGTCGATTTACAGAATTATACAACGGCAAGCGCATCAAGTAAAAGCCGTGATGATGTCTTTTGCAGATGCGACGAGTAGGCTATATAAACCAGGCATGTTATTAGTCGGCATTCCACTCTGTCACGGAGTGCGCGCACAAAAATCTACCTGGCAACGTGCTAGTGTAAATATGAATTTCCTTTTCGCGGTATACTGCACTTATAAGTACAATTTGCACCAAGGACATTACACTCTATTACTTATTCATCCATGCTTCTTTATCCACTCGAACATTCCAATAATTCTTGCCCCACTAAAAGCTGCACGGATATATTTGCTCACTCTGATAGGCACAGGCCTATGTATGTAAACGATTTAGAAAAAGTTTAATCGATTCACACTTTATATGATCGCTGCGTATGATAAATTAAGTTTTGTCATATCGCCCAGCCCTAACATGCAGTAATGCTTTAAACACATTTGACTAGCTAGTTAATAATAATTTTAAAAAAGACAACAACAACCAACAACTATCAAAACTGATTGGCTAACGTTAATTTTCCACTTGTCGGTGCTTTTTTATTCTTTCATGTTTACTGAAGGCAAATCTGAATGATGCACCATTTTAACTTTAATCAACAAGGAGAATTGATCATGATGACACCCTTACCTTATTGCCGAAAACTGAGAAAAGTCGCTGATCCAATGCTGACTCTGCTGCAGCCTGCAGTTCACAGATTTTTTGCAAAGGCTTTAAAATACAAAATATTTTGTATTTCAATTACGTATTTTAAATACATGTATCTGAAACACTGCCCATCCCTGTATGTATAAAAATAAAAACTCATACAGGGATTTTTTTTTTTTGCTTTCATTACTTGAATTATAGATAGGCTTCATCACGCAATGAATGAATGCTTTCAAACTTATTTTTGTTTGTTTTTTGCAAAGTCAGTGACATACTCGATAATGTCATCTCAGTGGTCTCTTCGTCCCTCACAGTCACACATACAGCACAATAATGTACCGCCACCTCAGAAAAATATTTGTCCTTCAAACTCCCTGGACCCTAATAAACGTGATGAAATGTTCAAACGGTGAGGGGCAAACGGTCATAGGGCCGCAGGCCGTATACCTTCCACCGCCATGCTGAAAAAAAACTTCTATTGGATTCAGGAAGGGGGAGTATGGGGGAAGGTATAAGACTTCAAATTCAGGGTGCTCATGGAACCAATTCTGGACCGGAGCAGCCCGATGGAATGAGACATTGTCCCAAACGACAACGTACCGCATCTGGTCCACTTGGTTTAATGCTGTGACAATCTCGTGCAATCTGTGAAGAAATGCAAGTATTAGATTTGCATTATAGGGTCCCAGATTTGCATGGTGGTGGAGGACCCCATTTTGTGTAATAGCAGCGCAAAGGGTGATGTTACCCCCTCGCTGCCCTGGCACATTGGTGATTGCCCTGTGTCCAATTACATTTCTCCCTCTTCTTGTTTTCACAAGGTTAAATCCAGCCTCAGCCACATATATAAATTCATGTTGAATTTCTGCAGCATCCATTTGCAAGACTCTATGAAACACAGTAAAAAAAGAATAGGATGCTATTCAATATCTATTGCACAGTATTTTTTTGTGCCAGAACATTATGAGCAGTGCACAATACCACACCATAGTAAGATGAACAATACATACCTCCACATACTCATTGCGCAGATGTTTCACTCTCTCTGAATTTCTGTCAAATGGTACCCGATACAGTTGCTTCATGTATATTTGATTTTTCTTGAGGATTCGACCTAATGTTGACAGAGAGACTCGTTGGATGTTATTGAAAATATGGTCATTATTGATGATATTGGCTTGGATTTCTCGCAGCCTGATACAATTATTGGTCAAAACCATGTTCACAATGGTGGCCTCTTGTGCACGAGTCAACATAGGGCCCCTTCCACCTTGGTGTCCTCGACCCTCTATAAAATATATTAAAAAAATACACACAAAGCCTACTGTCAAATGTCACAGTATACAATATTGATAAGTACAGCAAGCTTTAGTTTCAATGTACTGTGTGGTTAGCTTACCGGTTTTCTCGATGAAATGTCCGAATTACTGACGCAACAGTATTTCTGCTGAGATTTGGTTGAACTCTTTGTCCAGCTTCCATCAGTGTCAGTCCATGGTTGATAACATGGTCAATAAGTGTTGCATGGATTTCTTGAGTCAAATTTGGTTCTCGTCTTCTTTGTTCAGGTTCTATCAACTCTTCAAGTCCTTCTCTACCTCTTCCTCTACCTAGGCCTCTTCCTCCATCTCCTCTTCCTCTACCTAGGCCTCTTCCTTTATCTCCTTCTCCTCTTCCTCTACCTAGGCCTCTTCCTCTATCTCCTTCTCCTCTTCCTCCTTCATCTCCTCTTTGAGCTCCCCCTCTCATTTTCACTCTTCTTCTTCTTCTTCTTCTTCTTCTTCTTCTAGCTCCTTCCATTTTTGTTGAAGACAGGTGAACTCACCTGCTGCCTTTTATAGCACACCTGAGTGCTGCATTTTCAAATTAGCACATGTGTGCTTCCACACCTGGTGGATGTGATTATCCAATTCGTTCATTAGTGTGGTCATTGGCAATCCGGGGCTTTGTAATGACAAGGAAGTAACCTCACAATCCTTATCTGTGTCTAAGGTGTGAAAATGTGTGTAGAGCTTTACAAATCACTGTGTGTAATGTTTTGCAAAAAGGGTGAAGCAGACATTGTGTGTAATGTTGTGCAAATCTGTGGAGGTGTTTTGCTCATTGGAGGAGAATTTTACAAATTGTGTGGAAAATTTTATTTTAGTGTGTAAACAATTGAAAAAAACTAATTTGATAACATGTATAACACTAAATTGAACAATACTGTCTTGTATATGTTTTTTTTCTTAATTCATTAAATATTTTATTTTAATTAACGAATGTATGAAACTCACACCATTACTTTATTCAATATTTCTGCTATGTAGGTGCATTTAGTAAATTTAAGCATTTTAGAAACATAGTGCTTAATGAAAATGCGATTGGTCACATTTCCAAATTGTGATTGTGTTCACCTATATATGCAAATGTTTATGTAGAGACAAAAGGTTAATTACTGTCTGGCACCATCACTTTAATGTAGTGATTGTGTGCATTTGTTATGACACTGAGGAATGATACACCACAAAACACCTTCAGCTTTTAGTTTTATTAAAAAAAAAAAAAAACTTTGGGCAAATAGTGGTAAATTAATACCATTGAAATTTTTTATAAACTTTATAATTTTAATAAACTTTATATAGAAGCAAATTTTGCATGAAATAAATCTAAAAGTTACTATACTTAAAAAGCATTGTACTACCTGCAAAAAAAAAAAAAGATTTTGAAATTCAATTAGTTTTTGCTGTGCTATCAAAACTTGTTTTAAGAATTGTGAAACCGATATATATTGTTACTGTGAAGTAAAAATAAGATTTTGGTCATATTGACTATCCCTATTCTTTGCCAGATAGCAGAAAAGTTTACCACGGTTTTACATACAGTATGATTTTTTAATAGTGCTCACTACAAGTAATAGACTGCATTGTATCCTGGTCAGAAATAAGTATATAAATGGCTGCTATTTTGCACTACATAAGTTTATTTGTAATTGCCAGCAAGGAAGCAAGCACTTAAAAAGAAAGAAAGAAAGAGAGAGAGAGAGATATGGTGACAGAGAGAGCAGAGATGAGGTCAGAAATTAAAAGTCAGAAGGCCTATGTACTTTTTTCATTCACTGTGACTATTTATAATTAGCTTAACCAATTATATATAAGAAGATTAGTGTTTTGTTCTTGTCCCATAACATTTCTATGAACTGCTCTATTTAAAAATGTGAATATTTCACTTAATTTCATGCATGATAATAATAAACAGTCTCCCATCTATTTTACAGTGTTTACCTGGCTGAAGAGGATGATGATGATTCACCAGAAAATTCCATCAACTAGTTCAACTGGGCGGGTTAGGTCAGCAATATTGGATGGCAGATACTTTGAGATTGTAAAACAAATTGAACTGGGCCAAGTTCAAGCTGAATGTAAATTGTGCACAAAAAGAAAAACATAATATCTGGTTCTTTAACTGCAAAAACAAATTTCAAAGTTAATTTAAAGAGGATGCACCCTGAAGCTCTCCAGGACTATGAACAACATAAGCAGGATGTCACAGCAGCAAAGAAAGGAAAACCAGCCAGCACCAAATACAAGCAGACCAAGTTGTTTGCAGGATCCTCAGTGGTGCAACAAAGAAGATTAGATGAGCTGATTGTTTCCTATGTTGTTCAAGGGATGCATCCACTGTCAAGAGTTGAGCAGAAGGAATTTATTGAATTTATTCAGGGACTTAACCCACACTCATCTGTGATGTCAAGGAGAATACTGTGCAGAAGAATTGATTGTGACTTTGAATCAAAAGTTAGTAGTGTAAAAGACTTGTTGAAAACAACCAAACATCTTTGCACCACGGCTGTCATCTGGTCCACTAGTGTGTCTAGTTTCATAGGAGTTACAGCTCACTGGGTTCATAATGACACATTGGAACACCAGTCTGTCACATTGGCATGCAGACATTTTCCAAGTCCACACACATACAACCGAATTGCTGAAGTGTTGGATGAAATCCACTCTGAATTTGGGCTGTCACACGAGTGTATTGAGGCCACAGTGACTGATAATGGCTCTAATTTTGTAAAAGCCTTTAAAGAGTTTAGCATCACTGTAGAAGAGCAATATGAGGAAGATGGCAATGAGGATCTGTCTTTTGTACACATTGATTCATCACTTCCAGAGGAGAATGAGAATGGAATTGTTTTGCCAACCCACTTGAGGTGTGCATGCCACACATTGAGTTTAGTGGCCACCACAGATGCGAAGAAAGCCATGAGCGACAATCTTAGTCTCTCTCGTCTCAACAATGCCACATTGGGTAAATGTTCTGCCTTGTGGAATGCATCAGGCAGACCAAAGAGTGCCGAGAAGCATGCAGTGAATGACGGTAGGCTTCACTATTCCCTTCCAGGGGCTCACCCTAACCCCTAGATACGCCACAGCCTCAGCCACCTGGACCATGTTTAAGGGACTGCCCCCCAGAACCCATGGGGGGGTAGTTGTTCACCGTGAACGAATCCCTTGTGGGGGAGAGTAGGAAACCGTTGCTCTTGCTCGGCTTAACCCTCAGACCTGTCTTTTTGTGAAACGCCTCCAGGATACCCAGGTTGTGGGCCATCCCTTGCAATCCCTTGAGTCGCTCACCAGAACCAGATCGTCGCCAAAGGCCAGCGTTGTGACCCTTGTGCCCGACACACTCAAGCCCTTTCCAAGTCGTTTGAGGCCATGGATGAGGGGGTCCATGGCTAGGTTGAAAAGACATAGGATTGCCTTGCTTAACACCTACTCTCATGTTGATCTCGGGAGCCAGCCGATCCCCGATCTCTACACGAGTCACACAGTCCTGGTAGGAGCCCCGGATTAACTCCACCACGTGGGGGTCCACTTCCATCTCCCGCAGAACACACAGGATGTGCTCATGGGAGACTGAGTCAAATGCCCTCGCAAAGTCCACAAATACCACTGCGAATGGGCTGCGCTCTTCTTTGCAGTGCTCAAATAGGCTTCACAGAACCTTGAGGTTTTCTGAGCACCTGGGGCTGGTCCGAAACCCCCTTTATCTAGGGTGAAAGAGGGCAAGTATCCACCAACCTCTTCGTTAAGACCCTGGAGAAGAGCCTTAAGACCATCGAACCGATGGTGATCGGTCTCCAATTACCGATCTCCTTCAACACACCCTGGTCCGAGGTTTTGGGGATTAGCACCGTGCGACATTGCTTGAAACATTTTGGGATGACTCCAGTGATCCACCACACGTTGAACATGTGTGAGAGTTCCTCGCATTCGGGGTCCCATGCAAGAATATCCTGCTTCCTGATCTTGTTGGACCTGGGCACGGATGTGTTCGCTGCCTGATTGAGACATCTTTCCACCTCATCAGCCGAGATTGGTCCAGCCATGTGCCCATTGCTTGCCAGGCCAAAGGGCACAAAGGGTCCCAGGCCCCCGAAGGCCGTTACTCTCTCCCAGACGCCGCAGAATTCGCCATATACCTCCTCAATTGTTAGCGGACAGTCGGAAGGGCACGTACCATCAAGGAGCTCGGCGGCGAGTCGGATCTGGTCCCTTTGATATTTCCGCTGACAGGCATGGTAGGCAAGCCGCCTTGCTTTCCCAGTGGTCTGCCAGCGAGGCCCAACTGCTTCCCCCTGATTGCGGTTGGTCCTCAGGACTGGTAGCTGTTGACCTATGACTTCACGCAGCTCCTGAAGCATCTATGATGCCAGGCTTTCGACCAAGGCAGGAACCTGGTCATCGCCTTCCAACCAAGCAGAGAGTACTCGGACGTAGCCCTCCTCACCATCCTCTGCCCCACCCACCATTTGTCTGGTTACCTCCCGTAGTAGAGCCAAAAGGCCACCAGCCGAAAGGCCACCATCTGGCAGGATAAGCGTTTGTTGAGGAACTGATGAATTCGATTTGTCGAGCATCGGGCTGTCTGTTTCCTCAGAGAGTCTGGGGCGTTTGGGGGTTCTATCCACACCCTCCCCTAGGGCCCACAAGACTTCTACCTCCACCTCCGTCTGTGTTAAACTGCAGGTTGATCAGACCATGTCCAACACGATGGAACTTCTCTCTAAGACAGTCTGAACCAGCTGAACACTCAAAGAGGAAAACTTGGAGATATGTTGAAATTGAACCTACCTTCCTTCAGGGATGCTGAACTGGATTACCTGGAGGAGTACACCAAAATCTTGAAGCCCCTTGCAGTCGCCATTGATCGATTACAGGGCCAGTCATCCTGCTATTATGCTGAGTTTCTTCCCTCCCTATTTGCTGTGGAATCTAAACTTGAAGCTTTACATTCCTCCAATTTCAGATACTGTTCTCACCTTTTGCAAGCCATTATGATGGTTTCAGAAGCAGATTCAGTAGCTTTCTGCAACTTAAACCAGAAGTCAATGAGGCAATCCTAGCAAGTGTAACCCATCCATACCTCAAAATGCGCTGGCTACCTCAACAATCGTCAGGGGGGGAAAAAAAGAATCCATGCACTAATGATCCAGTCGGCAGCAGACCTTGGGCTTGTCATGGAAAGTGAGTCAAGTTCAACAACTGCTGATGGTGAAGTCGAAGACTTTTTTTGTCTTTACCGAAGATGTTGAGGTCTCTGGCAAGTCTACACACAGCAAAGCTGAACTGGAGACATTGCACTTCCTAGAAGATCAGAGAAAGGAGTTGGAAGTCTTGGACCAGTATCCACTTATTAGACAACTGTTTGTGAGGTTCAACACAATCATCCCCTCTTCAGCTCCCGTAGAACGCTTGTTTTCATTTGCGGGTTTAATCAATAGGCCACACAGACGACGCCTTAAACCCAATCTTTTTGAAAAGCAGTTGGTGCTAAAGGGTATCGAATAGATGGATGTCTGAAACACACAGGTACAGCACCTGGAGGAGGACACCATCAGTTATATAACTGACTTTGACTTTGTGTTATTGAGTTCTTGTTACTGAGTTGAAGTCATGATGGTGATAAAATATAATAAAAGATTATTTGTAGCTTTGTATTTCCTACAGGGCAGGGGAAGGAAAGATGTATATAAAATGAAAATGAAAGTTTCTAAGCAGTTGTACACATCTAAATGTTTTTGTTTTGTATTCAGAATATGTCCAGATATATTTCAGCCTAATAGGGATACCTGCACTTGATGGCCAATTTCACATGTATTTTGTGTATTTTAAAAATACAAAGTACTGTATTTGTATTTAAATACATTTTTCCACACAGTATTTTGTATTTGCATTTAAATAAATGTTTCCACACAGTATTTTGTATTCTTATTTTAAATACATTTCTATGTATTTATGCCCATCTCTGTATACATGAAAGCAGTTCAGAGACCACCAGCAACTATAATAACAATAATAACTGTTGCACTGCTGTTAATGTTAGTAAGTTACAGTTTAAATTAATGAAAGTAACTTACCTGGCACCATTCCGATGGGCTCTTTAATATTACGTTGTTACATGCACTCGTCTCACTGAATGTGATGTCTGCACCTGCAGCAAGGGTTTCCAACACATTCCATACACTTATTCGTGCTTTATTATACCTATTCATTCTCAATTATTATTGTTTTCTCTTATCCTCAATTATGTTTAATTAGCAATTAAGTGATTTTTACCTTTCTTATGTATAGATTTTTATTCCAAATGGTAAATGATATAAAATTCAGTATGCCATTGCTTCTTGTCCACATATCCAGATACCCACATGAAAAAAATACTATAGTAAAGTGTATTATACTGTATATATTACAGTATTTACAACACTTTAATGAATGCTACAGCATGCTGTAGTATTAACTATACTGAATAAAGCCAATAAAGCTCATTCTGATTCTGAACTGATAAACTGTAATAAATACTGTAGTATACTTTAGTTTTTACTACAGTAAACTGTATAGTTTTGTATAGTTGTAGAAAACTTAGTACAGTATTGGATAAAGTAATTTGTTTATACTACTATAGTTGTTATATTACCACAGCAACTATAGAATTACCACAACAAATTAATTCAAGTACTTTACTATAGTATGGTTCAAAAACACTATAATATTACTATAGTATTTACTATAAATTACTATAATATTGTTTTTCTCATAAAAAAAGTTGTTCTAGCATGTATTCACCACTAGGAGTCTCTATAACACCAAAGAACGCAGTTTTAAACAGTGCTATAAACATTTGGGCTAATTTAACTAATATAAACAATATTTGTAATTTTTCATTTTAGTGTTGTAATATTTAGTTTTAGAGTTTCCCCAAAGTTTGATTGACAGGCGATCTGACAGAATTATACTAATAAACACCTCAAAAGACAAAGGCTAGCACACTTTATTATTATTATTATTTTTTTTTACTTATTTATTTAACATTTTTTATAGCCTAAATGTTTTTGCAGACGCATAAAAACATTTATTTGTATCAACAGGTGCAGAAAACCTGGAAGAGAATTAACATTTCTTAGTCAGGGTTTCTGTAAATTCTCCCATGGTTTTTAACATCACACATAAACAAAATAACCTTTGATATTCTTTCATGTGCTGTAAATAAAAGAGATGATAGATCAGTTCATGTGCTGCTTGAACTGTGACTCTAGAGTCACCAAACTGTGGGTCTATTTATTGTCTGAACGTTTTGACAAAAAATTTAAGCTGACACTTTGTTTTATACTATGGTACCTGTTTTGTTCCGCAATGTATTTTCTCTGTAAGGACATGGCATGTGACTTGTCAGACATAGCAAAAGTAGGCTATCTTGTTTTTGTGAAAGGTCAGTTGTCATTTGTGGACAATTTATTTGCAGATGAGGGGAAGCTGTTTAGCACCTGCAGGAAAAGCAGGGAATAATGTATGAACATTTGTTGAAATTGTTCTAAAAAATAAAGTAATTTTTTTTAAACGAATGCATTACAAGTTTCTTATTACATGTTGAATAACTGACTGTACCTTTTACTTCCAGGTTTCTCAGTTGCTTTGGTACAGTTCTCAGATCACAGCTGAAACTCTAAAAACTATATATTCAGCTTCCACATCATCTAGTCACTTGTGCTGATCGTTAAAGGTGCTGTATGTAGGATTGACACCCAGCGGTTGAACTAGGTATTGCAGTCCAAATTCAAAATATTGGAGACGTTTTTTTTCACCCGGCCCCTCCTCCTCAGACTTGACACATGCGCAGGTTGCCAGATTAACAACACCAACAGAAACGAGCGCACATGACGATGAATGAAATTAAATATGCTGTGTTTTCCGCCAACTGGCAACCCGGGGTGCCGAAATACAATTGGGTAAACTGGCAGTGGGCGGGTCTCACAAACCATAACAAACACAGACATTCCGGGCCGGAACGCACATTTTCAAAGGAGAATAACTGACTGTAGCATTGTTTTTCAGATAAACAAGTATGTTAACTTAGCATGTTTCTTAAATATCTGCAAACATATTATGGTATTTTTATGCTGTAGTAGAGTCGAAATCCTACATACAGCACCTTTAAAGCAATTTGTCTCTTTTGAACAAGTGCTTCGGTACATTCATACAATTGATTATGTACAGTTGTCTGCTGTTTCCTATTATCAATTGCTTGTGTCATGTTGTGTCAACATTTTAGGATTATAATATCAAAACATTATTTCTGCATTTGTAACTGCAGGTTAAAGCATTCATGTTCTGCATTAAACAGTGTGTAAATGCATCTAAATGCCTCTTCAGATGCAGCTTCTTTGTTTCCTGTGCATTGCAAAGATGAATTTTGTTTATAATGATTTTATTGGTTTGGTAACAGCCCCAAATGTCTTATTATTCTAATTCACTTTATTGATTAAATATAAGAATTTGACGCAAAAGATAATACACACTTCTAGAAAAAAAGGCTTTATAAAAGTAAAAATGCCCATGAAGGGACAATAAAAATAACTTTTGTTAGAAAATATTAATTTCTATTACTGCTGTGAACTAACCACGCAGAACATAAAGAATATCAAAAACTGTAGGAGTCAGCAGTCCACGGAAGACCTGCAACGCAACACACTCAGAAAATTTAGTCTGATTATCATTATGGATAAAAATCCGAGATATCATTTTTGTCTATATCACACACCCCTATATACTTAGTACTTATTTGCTTGTTTGGTACACATAATTCACTGATCATCTTAAAACAAGCTTTTATCTTAGAAATAGGTTTTCTCAACAACAACAAGGACACGACAAAAAAAAATAAGTGAATCACATTTATATAAGGTTTTATTTATTTAAGGGGGCATGGTCTGGCTAATATTGTGAAATATCATTACAATTTAAAATAATGGTTTTCTATTTTAGTATACTGTATATTTCTGTGATGCAAAGCTGAATTTTCAGCATCATTACTCCAGTCTTCTGTATTTTTAAAACAAATGCATGCTTTCTCTGCAGAGGTCAGATATTAATGTTTGGGTGTCTGGAGGATATATCTTTGATCGCTAGATATCTCTCTAAATGCAAACAAAATTGATGTAATTTAGTTAAAGATTTTACGCACAAATAAGCTTCTGCTTTATTCTTAAACGAATAAACATGATCCTTCAATGTATTGTCAACTTCGTAAACAATTGTGCTGCTTAATATTTTTCTGTGATATTTTTACAGGATTGATTGATTGAATCCTGGCAGATTATTATTCAAATTATAGAAATCTTATCAATTTAACATTATTGCTGAGCTGAATTTCTATTTATTTATTTTTTCAAAAAAGAAAGTAAAAAATAAATCAATAATAAAATAAGTGCTGGTTTTTTTTCCTCAAAAATCCTAATATTATGTTATAAACATAAAATAAAGCAAAGAAGAGAGGATCTTGAAAAATGTAACATTAATCAGGCATAATGTATTTTTCTGTTATTTTATTATTATTTTACAGCAACGGTCTCAGATCTAACAGATGATTGTGATCGACGGGTTGGCCATCACTGATGTGCTGTGAGCTACATAAAAAATGTAAAAGACAAAAACACAATAACCCCAAATGTAAAAAATTTCAAAAAGGATTTCATTAAATTAAATGACATGAGTATACGAATAAGCAACACAAACTTCACTAAAGGATTCCTTTCAGAGACATTATAGACTTTTTATACTTTTATCTTTATACTTTTACAAAGAGTGTAATGAAAACAAATTCTAAAAACATGTCTAAATTATTATTTATATTTAATATGCACATAATGTATATTGTATAAGTTAGCCGGGAATAAGACAGATGCACTAAAAACTGCTCAAAAAAAAAAAAAGACAGACGCAGATGTCACATTATAAGTCAGACGCAGATGTCACGTCCATTGAGAGGAGTGAATGAAGGGCAAGTAAATTATGCATTCGCTCACACACTGCACTAAGCCGTGTGAGCTGTGTGTTATGATACGAAAAAAAAAAACTTTAGGTTGGCTTGAGAAAGCCTAGCCTGAAAGTTTAAAGAAGTTTTAAAAGCCTGAAGTTTGAACATTTAGATAGATGTTGATAACATGTTTCTAGCAAGATTAGCATAAAAAAAAAAACTTCACTGCTACACGTGAATCACGCGTGACGTCTACGTCACGTCTACGCCTCGTCTGCGTCTTAAATTTAATGGATTAAGTAGCAAAAAAATAAAGACGTCAGTGAGACAAGTGCATGTTACAACGTTATATTAATGACCCCGGTGGGATGCCACTCACTGCCAACAGAAAACAATTAAAAAAAGCCGCCTCTCACTGCAAAAAAAACACGTTCGGTGTGATCGGGGCCTTAAGTAGTGGAAGTGTTTTGTGCAGTTGAGTCGGTGCTGGCGTCGCGGTCTCGGAGCAGATGTTACCATAGTTACAAACAACAAGTCACATTTGTATTTCCTAAACTAAATAAACAAAACAATCCTACTAACAATTCTTGGTTCCCAGAACGTTATTTTTTATGGTTTGTTTTTGGTTAGCCAGGAAAGTTTTCTTAACGGAAATAGAATGTTAGTTTTTGGTTTTTAGAACATTATTCTAAGGTTCTCCTAACTTACTCCAGTATGATCATTCCACTGTAGGTCAGTAATCGTCCAGCACACACGACCCAGTATAGTATAAGTGGCATGGAAATGATCTGTATGGACGCCTAATCAGTATTATAAAAACCATATCTTGTTTTTATCTTTTGTTTAATTAATAATAAATAATCTGAGCACATCAACTATCATATGTAAGATTAAATAAGATTAAATCCGTCCATTACGGGGTAGCTACCCAGATTTTATTTCTTCATCACCAAATAAAAATGACTTCACACAATGTATGGTTTATAAAATATGACATTTATTCACAGATATTAAAAAAGAATAAAAATTACTTGACTTAAAGTAGGATATCAGTACATTAATTTCTTACCACTGAAGTGTACAGTTTGTACAGCGGGACACTCCTCTTTTGAACTTCTCGCTTAACATCATGTTCTCTTCAGTTAGGCATGTCAAATCCCTCCGAAATCATATTTACTGTCATAACTATATTAAGTAATCATTCAAAATCGATTACTTAATATAGTTATACAAAATCTTAATATAGTTATACAAAATCTTGTATAACTATACAATGTATAGTTATACATTACTTAATATAGTTATACAAAATTGATAAACGAGCGAGTACAAGCAGGATTAAACAAGTAAAACGAAATAGCCGTTAATATTCAAATTCCGCAAGCGTGCGGCAATACGAGATACTCGTGACAATCTGATGTCTCGAGAGTCTTTGGGTCTCGCTCTCTGTTTGTGTCATCGATTAGTCTGTCGATCAGTTTCGGCTTGTTCCTCTACACTTTGTATAAACTGTTGAGATTCACTAGATTCACAGGACTCACCGGTTCTATGCTGAGGGGTCCCGTGATGCTCCGCCTGTTTTAGAAGTCCAGCAGGTAACTTTGTTTCAAGAACCGCAATCCTTTGTAGAAGTCTGTGGCAGTTCATGCAGCAAGTAGATTCCACGAGAGGCATTTTCTCTGGTCTGTTTGAATGTAGACAACTGTGTTTTTCCTTCTCCGGAATGTAAATTGTTGCCAGTGGGAGGCAAAGAGTCTTCTTTTTCCAAAAAATGTGTTGTTTGAGCTGATCTGCTGAAGTTAAAATCTTAGAGAGATCTGAGAAAAGTATAAAAATAGGGAGCAAAACGTAGAGCAATAAGCAAGAGCGTCCGAACAGTAGCAAAGCCGGAAGTGTACCTTTATTAGATGTCTTTAAGATGTTTATGATTTCGAATGTATGTAAAACTGACATCTTACAGACGTCTGTCAGATGTTTGTAGACAGCAGATGCTTTCCAGAACAAGAGATCTTTAACAGACATCTTGCAGACGTACATGTGCTATCTGGGAAACCCACGAAGTTATGATTTCTGCTATCACTCCCTGCTTAATCCTGGCTTAATATTACAAATTAAAACTTGTTTTGATTGATATAATTTCTGTATTTTTATAAATGCTGCATTTAAACGAATTTCAGGACTCTGTATAGGTCATTACACAAAAATAAATAAATCATTGGAAATGATCATTTTCATTGGAAAGATAGTTTTACAGGGTTATAAAAATAACCTAAAACTCACCATTGTTCTCTATAAGTTTTTTTTGTATTTTTTTTTTTAGGTTATTTTAAAAAATAACCCCACCCTGTGTCACAAATGAGGCTTCCGTACCGCCTCCTCCGCACCATCAGAGGGAACCCTCACCAGAGTATTGACTAATTCTCTTTCGGACTCCAATTACCTTCAGCCCACATACCTGGGACTGATTGCACACACACCTGCTAATCATTACACCCTCTCCATATAAGCACACCACACACAGTCATCCTTGCGAAGTCTTGATTTGACAAGGTGATCGTTTCTGAGCATTTCTTTGTTAATTGTTTATTCTGTTGTGACCTGGACTGTTTCTCGTTTCTGGATTTTCTGCCGCCTGCCCTGACCCACATCTGTTTACTGGACTGTGATTCTATGCCGCCTGGCCCGATCTTAGCCTGTACTGTTCACGCCCTCATCTCGCCTTTACGGCTACTTGTCTGTATTGTTCTGCTGTTAAATAAACTGTACATGGATCCTCAATCTGCTGACTCCTCGTTACACCCTGCAACGTTCTGGGAACGTTATTTTATGGGGATAAGTAGGGATAGGGATTTGACACGCCTAACTGAAGAGAACATGATGTTAAGCAAGAAGTTATTGTTTATGGATAAAAAGAGGAGTGTCCCGCTGTACAAACTGTACACTTCAGTGGTAAGAAATGAATGTACTGATATCCTACTTTAAGTCACGTAACTTTTTTATTACAGATGCACTGATGTATCGGCCAACAATCGGTATCGGCTGATAAAAGCAATTTATTTCACTATCGGCCATCAGGGCCGATTATATCCTGTCAATCAAAAGGCACCGGAAAAACGTGTCAGACTGCAACTCATATTGTGAGTGAAGAAAATCTCTGTTGAATTTAGGGCTGTCAAAATTAGCGTGACAATAAGGCATTAACAGGCTCTATTTGACCAGATGAATCACCCGTAGTTCAAGCCAGCATTGCCAGATCCGAAGTTTTTCTCTATACACCAAATATTTGTACCATGCCTCACATCCAATAATCACAAAGAGTTCTGTGCTTTCTTACTTCTGATAAGAAACAAACTCTCAGCTTTCAAATCTTGTACAGTCTATCACGAAATCAAACAATGAATGCCGTTTTGACACTTTTAAATGTGACGTGACAGATCGTTATTGCACCTCAGTTCAAGTTCAAGTCTCTTCCAGTTTAATAAGTTGTAGCGCAAAATACACATGAATGTACTTCATGAGATATTGAAAGATACAGTATGGCTTACCAAAATGTATCATGTCTGTCTAAGGGAAGGGAAGGGAAGGGAAGGGAAGGGGAGGGGAGGGGAGGGGAGGGGAGGGGAGGGGGGGGGGGGTGGAATTGAGTTTTCTCTTTTCCTTGCTTTCCTTTGGTTTTGAATAGCCTGCAAGCACCGTGCACATTTTACTTTCACTTTCAAATTAGCGGCGGTTCTGTATCAAGCAGTTGTTTGTTTTTAGTTTGTTTGAGTTTTCCCGAGTTTTCCCTCACTTTCCTTTGCTTAAATAGTGTATAAAAGCATCATGCACATTTTAATTACACTTTTAAATTAACAGCAATTTGGCATCGATTTATTTGGTTCCACAGTATTTGTGTTAACTTTGTGTACAACAAAATACAATGTAGAACATAGAACTTTTATCAAAAAAATTTATAAAAATACACCATGCTATGCCTAATATAAAATAACAAATAACTTACACAAAGTTTAAATAGGTATACAAAACTAAAAATCAGTAAAGAATGAGGAACAAATAATTATGAAACGTAGAACGTTTATTAGCAAAATTAATAAGAATGTTTGGAGGCACGGACCGCATAAACCTTGATGCAAAATAATGGAAAAAAAAATGCAGTTTAAAGAAAATAAAAGTCAGCAAATACTGTGGAACCAAATAAAAGAAATTAATGTTTTTAAAAAAAAACTTCCATTATTCATGTTAGCATAATACGTCATCAGTCATTAAAGCTTGATGACATAAGTCATCAGTGTCTTAAAGACATGAAAAAGGTTGTTCTTCTAAAATTCAATAATAGTATCCTGCATTTATGACTGGCCGTGCTCATTTTAGTGTACAATAACTGCTGAAAATTGCATATATTTTTAATTCATACAGATGTTTGCAATCTCTCACTCATAATCAGTAAGGTTTACTACTTTTCTTTCTTCTGCTTGTGTGTCAGCGGCACCTACATACAACCCAAAGGCTCTTTTCAGAGCCACAGTACAGAGCTTGTCGTTGGCTTTATCTAGTTTTAGATCAATTAAACCTACATTGTGTAGCAAGTCAGAGTCAGTGTCTAAAGACATTAAATTTATGATCCTGTTCTATCAATTTATATGTAACACGTTCATAATGTGTTGATTTGTTAAGAAAAAAAAAAAATATATATTATTATTTAAAGGTGCTGTATGTAGGATTGACAGGATTGAACTAGGTATTGCAGTCCAAATTCAAAATATTGGAGACGGTTTTTTTCACCAGCTCCTCCTCCTCAGACTTGACGCACAGGCAGTTTGCCAGATCAACGACAACAACAGGAACGAGCGCACATTATGATGAATGAAATTAAATACGCTGGTGTTTTCCGCCAACTGGCAACCCGGGGTGCTGAAATACAATTGGGTAAACTGGCAGTGGGCGGGTTTCACAAACCATAACAAACACAGACATTCCGGGCCGGAATGCACATTTTCAAAGGAGAATAACTGACTGTAGCATTGTTTTTCGGATAAACAAGTATGTTAAATTAGCATGTTTCTTACATATCTGCAAACATATTATGGTGTTTTTATGCTTTAGTAGAGTCAAAATCCTACATACAGCACCTTTAAAGACTATAGTTATTAATCTCTTAAGCTACTTTAAAGACTTTAGAGTTATTTAGCACATATCTATCAATACAGATTTATGCAATATCGTTTCCTCCTTTTGCTTGTCTTTGAACAGACCATTGGCATCCAATGCTCTAAGCTGTTTTTTTTTAACCATCAGGCACATTCTTAGTGTTTGACTTTGGATTCATCTTTGATACTCATTTTAATTCATAGTGTAATTCAACAACGTACATGCAAATTTTTGTTAAGGACATATTTTGTATGTCTCCCTATATCTGACACACCCATTTCAGAGCTTGCAGTCTCTACTAATGAGCTGATGAGTTGAATCAGGTGTGATAGATGAGGGAGACACAGAAAATGTGAAGTGCTGGGGTGCTCTTAGAACTGGTTTGAAAACCACTGTCCTAAGGTATAGTTCGGGGATCATACCTAGAAAAGTTGTACCTTGAGTTAGGTCTAGCTTTAGGTAGGTTTAAAATAGTAATCAACTGTATTAAAATCTATTTTGAGATAACTGTCAACTGGTGTCAATGGAACTGATGCAAAATTATTTTTTTATCTGATTTTACTATAAGATTTAACAAAATTTCAAGAAACTAAATTGCCAGGAAGTACCCCATTGCTACCCTGTAATGAGTTTAAAATTTATAATTTATATTTCCGAATTATAACCAGTATTGTCCCTTAATGGAAAGTTAATTTCTGTCCATGGTGGTAAAAATGTTGATTTTATATTTACTGCTTCATATTAAAATCGTTCAGAAATTAAAGTAGTTTACGTTTACTAGAAAAAAAGTTTAATGTGATATAAATTCACAATTGCAAGAATAAAATCAGAAGTCAGAGACACATCCTGAATTGCAAGATAAAAACTCAGAATTGCATGGACAAAAGCCAGAGTCTAGGCTAAAAAAATAAATATCGCAATTTAGGCATTTTTCTCAGAATTGCAAGGGAAAAGAATAAGAAATGTGAGATATAAATTTAGAATAGCGAGGAAAAAATATAAATAAAAATAATTGTGGGAGATAAGTTCAGAAATGCGAGAAGAACAGTTGGCATTTTGAGATATCCTAAAAAAACAGAATTGTGAGAAAAAGTCGCAAATACCTTTTATTTATCCGAAAACTGGCTTCCTTTAACTTGAACACATGGAATAAGTATCTCGCTCTCACAGTTTTAAACGCACGGGAAATTCAAAGCATCGATGTAATAAATAAATGGTTTACATTCCACAAACTTTAACAGCCCTAAACACATTTGTTTGCATTTGTTAAAAGGTTAACTTGACAGTCCCATATATTACAATTTGACAAGCTGATCGTAAAAGTATGCTGAAGTGACTCTTTATGACTTTATTTAGGTAGGATTTCGATATATGGGTTATGAATGTATATACGTATTAATTTATGAAGTAGAGTATTATTTATTTAACTGCTCATGTAATTTAATATGATTTGCATGCTCCTTAAGCTACATTTTTTGTTTCTTTGTTACTTTTACAGATGACTGAGGTGGAAAAAGAAGAAGAGTAGAAGACGAGTACAGAGGAAAATGATTATCAACCTGTGCATGTTTATTTTTATATACTTGATAACTAAATGTTTTGGAAGTATTTCATGGCTTATGCTATTTTATATCACCAATAAAACAATGGATATGGATTGTGGACTGATTTAATTATATAAATTTACTGCTTTATTTATCAATAACTACGTACCAATGCAGAAAAAGGTAAGAATTAATAAACATGATGAATTGGGTTAGGTTAGAAGAACGTTATTCCAACGTTAGAATAACGTTCTATAAATCAGAAACTAATGTTCTATTTCCGTAAAGAAAACTTTCCAGGCTAACCAAAAACTAACCTTAACCCGTTTAATTCCAAATTTTTCCCAGTCATAAAAATATCCAAATGATGTGTCACAAGCAACCCTTCCCAGCTAACACACGACGTAACAGTTACGTAACGTATTCGTAGTTTTTGGTAATTTCGTGACTTACCAACAGACAACGTTACCACAACGTCGTATGCTCGTAATTCCATTACCATCCCATTACCAACTCACAACGTCGTCAGTACGTCCTCATAACGTAACAAGATAACCAAAAACGTCCCAGACAGGTCCTCTATTCGTAATAAGTTGGTAATTTCATGACTTACTGGCATCATAAATGTACAATGAAAAATTAATACAATAAATTTGCTATGTGCAAGATAGGATAAAGACAAAACACACACTTTTAGACTTCACGTATCAGACATCTAAAGCTTTCAGCATATTCAACACCCACCTGCAGCAGTTGTCTAGTGCTTTGTAAAAAAGCTCATACTATTTTTAAGTCATTTATGATCATCACAGGTAAGTGTCCATACACTATTGGTCAAAGAATATAAAGGTTTTTTTTTCCCATTTGTAAAATGCAGTATTACGACAAAACAAGTGCATAACTGTCCTTGTATTATATCTACAAGTGATCACAATTCTATCTATGGTTTTGCAACCCGATTAAACATTTGCACACTGGATTGAGACAATAACCAAATTCAGTTATTGACTACTTTTAAATGTATAGGTATCGGCTTATCACTTATAAACGAAGTTCATTGTATATGCAATAATGTTTAAATGTTTAAATTAAATTTACCTGTTTCATACAGAAATGGTGCATAAGACACAGAAACCACAAACCACAGAAACCCTTTTATTAACATATTTAATTTACCATAACACATCTAGTTCTTCACACCACAAAACTGAAAGAAAAATGAATAACTCAAAGTATAGTCACTGATTTGTGATATGTAATTCTCAAAATACTAAAATACTACAGCCTAAATACTATAGCAGTAGAGGACATTATCAATTAATATGTATTAAAAGGACAAGGTGAAAAACAGAAAACAAACCAGAACAAATGAATACAAATATTCAAGTTCAAGGGACAATCATGGCCCAAGAATAGAAATGACACAAAATTTGAGACCTAACTCATATTAAATTTATGTTTTGACTGCGAATGTAATGTCAATAACGCTGGAATTGCTCTAATCTAATGTGATGCTGGTCTTTGAAATATCCGTACTTGCTTTTTGTGTCCAAAGTTGTGATGCTAGTTTTGGAAACACTGCAAAAAAAATTGCACAATTTCAAAACTGTTTTTGTGAACGTTCATAAAATATTGTGCTTCACATTTTCATTCATTTACAGTTTTATTTATTAATTTTTATTTAATTTTTTTTAAATAAAGAATCGAGTTAGGTGTATTAATGCCCTCTAAACTGCCCAAGTTTCTCTTGTGGCCCCTTAGGAAAATTAATTGCCGACCCCTGGTCTATATGCAAGCAGGCTTTCTAATGAAATAAGGTGGTTGAGTGTTCATTTAAAAATAAAAATAAAAAAACAACCTTAAACTATAAAAGTGCTGCTTTATCCGATGATCACGTGCAGAGTGTCATAGAACTACATTTAAATAAATTAAATGTATGATTTAATAATAATTTCATTAGATTAAGTTATTTATTTATGTAATGTTCTAATTTTATAAATGTTCTAATTTTATATGATTATCTATTTAATTCTGCGTGACTGTGACGTGTTTTAATGCATGCGCCTGAACACTGGAGCGGCGGGAGTTGTCATGGAAACGGAGAGGCAACACAACGACTGACAAGCAGGAAGCTCCGTTTCTCGCTGCTGTTTTTACTGTTTTCGGTAAATTTAGTCCCTAAAATCTCACAAATATTAAATACAACTATTCCTGACACCTCTCTTGCTTGTATTTCACTCGCTTCTGGTGAAATTAGTTCATAGAAATGGTTTAGTGTCTTCTTACAAGTCCGTTAGCATCTTAGCCGTTTTCAGAGGAAGTAAGTTAGGCTAACTCCATAGACTGAGCTCTTTTTGAAAGTTTGGGATTTTAATCACATCGTTATGTGTAGATGATAGGTTTTGACAGTTATGTAAAAGTTTAGCTGGTAATTTTTCAGTGGGTGATTGGAAATAGGCTAATTTATTTAACCTAAACATACAGCCTACACTGTAAGTTACAGTTAATCGGTGACGTCACTTACATCAGCGGGACAATTAACTAAATCTAGTTCAAACGTATTTTGATCTCTCATGGTAAACAAATATTGATAAAAAAAAAACTGTTCTGTGATTTCAGAAGAAGAAAAAAAACACTGCAACATGGGAGGCTCCAAGATTTCACAATTTCTGAAGAGAGCCACAGACAGAGAAGGAACACAAGTGTACAGGTGAAGCTTCTTAATTTGAAGAGGGCTTTGACATCCACAAGTAAGAAGTATGAGCAATATTAAGCAAACCTAGAAGCAAATTATGTTAAAAAAATATTTTCTGTATATTCTTCTCTCTTTTCTACATTTCACCTGCTCTAGCTTGGTTCCTTGTAATAAACCTGGCTGGCATTGTATATTAAATATTGTTGGCTCTGTGACAAATTGTTTATGATCCTACATTCATACATGTTTATGGCCTGCACCCCAGAATTAGAGTGGACCTCCTGTCGGACAACATCTCCCAGGCAAAATGAACCATATGGCAAGTTAACCTCAAACATACATGTTCAAAATTCAGTAAAATACTTTTTGAAAAGAAGTATCTTATGCTCACAAAGGCTGAATTTATTAAAAAAAATGCAGATTTAAAAAAAACAGTAATACTGTGAAATATTATTACAAATTAAAATAGCTGTTTTCTGTGTGAATATGTTGTAAAATGTCATTTATTTCTGTGATCAAAGCTGAATTTTCAGCATCATTACAGTCTTCAGAGTCACATGATCCTTCAGAAATTATTCTAATATGCTGACTTGCTGCTCAAGAAACATTTCTGATTATTATCAATGTTGAAAACAGTTGTGCTGCAGAATATTTTTGTGCGTGTGTTTTTATTTTCAGGATTCTGAATAGAAATTTCAAAAGAACAGCATTAGTTGAAACAGAAAACTTTACACTAATTTTTGATCAATTTAATGCATCCTTGCTGAATAAAATAAGAATTTCCTTAAAAAAAAAAAATAACTTTACACTGTTAAAACATTCACACAAAAATACTCAGCACAGTTTTTTTTTTTTTTTTTTTTTTTTTACATTCATATTTGGGTCATTCTACAGAAACATCCACTTTTGGTATGGCAAAATGTCTTAAAATGTATTTATTTTTTTAACATTTAAACTTAGACCACATTATTAGATTACCTTTTGACTTTATGAATACGCATAAATGACAGCTAAATTATATTTTATATTTTTTGTGCATTTATTTAAAGACCACATGTAAAAAAATTGTTATCACTGGTTATCAATTGTTATCATCTTTAACAATTTTAGAGGTTTTTATGAAATATTATTTCTCGATTTTGTTTTCAGCACATGTAGTCAGAGTTACAGAAAAACAATGATAATGTGACAAATAAGGAGATTAAGTTTTATTTATTTTAATCAGGTTTCTTAAAAGTGTGATTGAATGATGTTAGTACATTTGCGCAACCATGTATTTGAAAGTGAAAAAAAAGTGAAAGTGACGTGACATAAGGCCAAGTATGGTGACCCATACTCGGAATTTGTGCTCTGCATTTAACCCATCCAAAGTGCACACACACAGCAGTGAACACACACACACACACCATGAACACACACCCGGAGCAGTGGGCAGCCATTTATGCTGCGGAGCAGTTGGGGGTTCGGTCACCTCAGTCGTGGTATTGAGGGTGGAAGTACATTCACTCCCCCCAATCCCTGCCGGGCTGAGACTCGAACTCGCAACCTTTGGATTACGAGTCCTACTCTCTAACCATTAGGCCATGACTTCCCCTATTTGCTATAACAATGAAAATATTCGGGGAAAAAAACCCGTTATAAACAAGTAATGATGCAACCCTTTAAATCTTAACTCTTGAGTGAAGCAGAATTCAATGGATGTAAAATTATTATCATGCCACATGTGACATTTTATATAATGTGACAGAAAAAAAAAACACGGTAACACCAGTGACATACATTAGACCAAAGATCCTTATTCTTCAGCTATAATTAATAGATGAGACTAAATTATTACATTCGGCATACATTTGGCAATTAGTGAAAGCAGTTAGTAAAAGAACAAATGTAAACTGATCTTCACTGGTGTTACCCATAAAGAAGGTAACATTAGTGACAGTAACACCAGTGACAGATTTCATGAAAAATGCATTTTTCAAAATGTCTGCTGCAAGGTATCAAACCACTTATTGTCAATCATGGTATACTCGCTCACTAAATTAAGTAGTTTAATCCATATGTATTCTAGTTTTTTACAATTCCCTAACAATAAAGTAGGTCATACAAGTGACTTCAACTAAAAGCTTCATATGAAATCATGAGATAAATGAGAAAATTTCTGATAACTGAAAAAATACAGTGGACTTATCATGGGCCTTTCTTCATAGATCTTCAGGAAATAGGAAGAAGGAAGTCAAGTGATGTCATCAGTGTGATTTTTATTTCAAAATAAATGATTTTTGTTAAACGGTAACACCAGTGACACAACTCCAAATTACATTTTAACATATTCACACAGAAAACATCTCATAACCTTGCACTTCAGTTATATGTGATGAAATAAATAGTCTTTTGTCTGAAATAATACAAACAGCAGCTATTCTAATCTTTCTCCTTTTGGTTTCCTGTTTATATCTCGGGATGTCCATCCCAAGGTTACTAGAGATTACACCAGTTCCAGTTTGGATCCAGCCTGGCGTGTGAAGACTTCAGAAGATACCAACACTCACAAAGACTTCAGATGATGGCAACAAGATGAACATACAAAGCTGCCAAATAATCCTTATATTGTAATCATTGCCCTAAAAGGTAAGTTTGCAGATTTTCAACCAGCTTTGTATTGTTACAGTGTTGGTAATATACAGTATGTAAATGAACAAGGTTTACCTGTTCTCTGAATTACTTGTATAGAGATTTCACCATTTGTGACCTGTGCTGGCAAAATGAGTCAAAATGAACAAATTTTCAAAAATGAGTCACTTTTTTTATTATTACATTCTCCAAAAAAGACCTTCAAAATTATATGAGTTGTTAGAATCGGACGAAAAATGACAGCTACTCCCGTTTGAAGTTGATAAAGTCAGCAAAGACCATTTTGAGAAAAACTGATTTAAAGTTTTCTGAAGGTTCCAAAGCAAAATCACCTAGCAACATTAATTCTTTCCACCCAATTCTTTTCTTAATAATCATTACTAGATTAATAATCACAATTTACCAATTTTTTTATTCTATCTTTGTTGTTATTAATATGAACCAATGCAAAAAAACAATGCAATATATATATATATATATATATATATACAAAGGAAAGAAACAAGTAATGTAGGGCTGCCACTAACGACTATTTTTATTTTGATTAGTCTATCGGCTAATTTGTCGATTAATCTAAACGATTAATTTCCCGCAAAAAAAAAATCAACAATTTTCCTTAAGAATATTTTATTAAACCAAATTAAATCCAAATTTCTATGAAATCCTTTTTTAAAGCAAAAGTAAAGTGCAACATAGAGTGCAAGAAGCAAGTCTCCATCTCACAGTCCAAATCACTGAAATCAGTTCAGTATTATAGTGTAAGACAGACAACATATCCACGTGTTCTAGTCTAATAATACAATTATAATCAGTATTTTAAATAAAGGAGTATTTACCAGAAATGTTATTTACCAGAATTTATTTAGGAGAAAAATGTAAATGTGCAGTATTTCTGAAAAAGAAAAAAGAAATAAAAAAAAAAATTAATGGAACCATTAAAATGGAATCCAGAAAATAATGGAAAACAGAATTTGGTACAGATAAAACTGTAAAACTCAATTAATTAGACAGGCTTTTTGATTAATAAAATTTAATTTAACCATTAAAACAGAGTATAGAAAAATGAAAATGGAAAAAAATGAATTTGGAAATAAAACGGATTTCATAGGGCCCTATAATTATAATATTTTTTTTTTTTGTGGTTATAAAAATAGATGTAAGTGAACAATAGCTTTTAAAATGACTTAAAATACATATATAATAGCAATGATACAATAATAACTAGTTCAAATAAAGTATCAAAAGCAAGAAATCATATGGTTTTATTGAACAAAACTGTTAAAATACATAATGTATTATAAACAATGGAGCTAATGTAGATGACGCATAACAACAAAGGCCTGCAAGGGGCGCAGGTGGCCTGATGATTATTTTTAAACATTACTGCGCGATCTAATCCTTGTTTAATATTGACCAAGCACCATTTAATTCAAATGTCCACTTAATCTTTAATATTTGGTCATTTCTTTAGGACAGAAATGCTATAGCCACTGTAAGTAAATGAATATGTGGACATCAAAACGTGTAAACTCAGAGTGAGGGTTTGAGCTTTTATTTTGAAATCGCGATATATTCTCCTGTGTTTGCACAGGTTTATAAATTATTTACTTTACAAATCTAATGAAATGGCGCACGTTGCGTTCCCAGATGCAGAGCAGAGACGGAGTTTGAGACGCTCCACACATGTAAATGATCAGTTTCTGTGGAACTACTGTGAACGGAGCCGCTGTGTGACGCACATACTTAACCTACACGCATGTAAATAATTAAAGTGCATATACTGTGTTAGAACTGCATCGCATATAATTATTTAATTAAATTATAGCGTTTGTGAATTCACAATTATGCTTAATTATGATTTTTAAATTGGTTTAATATCATGCAGCCTTGGAAAATAGTCTAATAATGTGTTTTATGGATTCTAGTCTGTGAAATGCGGTACTTCCGGTATTTTGCCGATTAGTCGACACGAGCAAAATGACCAAAAGTCGATGATTTTTCAAAATCTACTAGTTGACTAAAATCGACGAATCGCGACAGCTCTAAAGTAATGTATTACTTTTTTCATTTTACATCTAAACAAAAGCATTCAAGTAAGTAAAACAAATAATCAAATGTAAAAATCACTTTAGTGTGTTCATTATGAATAAATTGATTACAAAAGCAGTTCAATCAAGAGCAGCGAGTGATTCCCCCTTTTCTTTTATTATTAGATTAACATTGAGACAGACGGCCTATATATTAGACCTACTGTACTGCACGGATCTAATATAATGTCACATCCGATGTTTTTTACCCAACATTTTCAAACGTTCACTTAAGACATAACTGATTATGTTTGCGTGAATACTTAAATACTGTAATTCTGTGTATATTTTTCGGGATCGCACACCGTCAGAAGCGCCGTTATGCGCTAGCTTCGGATGACAGTCAGCGTGAGAAGCGAGCGGAGAAAAGGTACTCCTCTCAGAAAACATGCAAATAAAAATATATTTAGATGTTTAAATACTATTTGGAGCATTGAGATCACTAGAAGAGGGCTTAATGAACTCATTTTTGTGAAAACCTCAAATTCGACTAAAATCAACATCTTTCACTTCTTTTGCCTGTAACTCGAAATTAGCTCATGTGCATTCCGACTCATTTTGCCAGCACAGGTCACATTTATTTGTAAGCAAAACTCTGCCAGATGATGCAAAAGGTTAGGGGGTGATTGTATGTCTCATTTCTTTGTCCTGTGTACTATAACTTTTGAACAGGAACTAATACTCCTTTGACTTGTTTGAGAAGATTTAGATGGAGGGTTTAGCTGTGTTACTCCCTTCTCCCTATTTTATTCGTTTTTTTATATACTACTACTATTAAATTATTAATCAGTTTGGAAATCTTTTTACCACATTTACTAAAGATCCCTTTGGGACTGAGTATGTATTTATGATGCAAATGTAAATGACTGTAAATGAACCTAAAAAGCTGTTACATGCCTTTCTCATAAGGTTAGCGATGTTCTTTATTATAACAATAATATTATTTAGTGAAGTTATTAATGAGATCATTTAAAAAAGCAATATAGTGACTTCATTAAATGACCCACTATGAAAATACAGTTTTATCAATGTACTTTTAGGGAGGAACTTGTCAACAAATCTACCTCACAGCGCATCAATGAAAGCAGTTTGACAATTACAGATGGGTGTGTTGAATCAGAGTTAGATCTGAATTCTGCAGGTGGGTAGATCTCCAGGAACAGAATCGGACAGTCCTGTTATATTGGTTATGTATGATGGATTTTGAACTGTACTATTTTTATTGCAGGTTTTCTGGATTCCCAGTTGAAGACATCAGTACATCAGATGTTGGCCTGGACAGCTTTATCTACAGTACACCACACTGACCTCTCTGCTTTTGCATAGATGGCTGACTACTACCATGTTCTATGGTATTATTAGTATTATGTTCTAAGGTATTATTATAGCAAAACTGAGCACCTGTGACAGTGGAATTTGTAGTTGTAAAGAATAGTCACACATGCGTATTACAGGTAGTAAATTTAAAGTCACAGAGAAAAGTTTTTTTTGTTTGTTTTTTTTGGAGTTTCAAATGTTTTTTTTTAACTCTTTCTTTCTAACAAACACAACACAACAGTTACATCATTTAAAATTCTGAGGTGATATAATTTTAATGCGTACTGTTTTCAAAAAACGAAATAAATAAACTGGATTTGCCTAATTTTGAGTATATGCGTCCATCATTCATAAAATATTTTGTCTTTATTGGGCAAATGAGGACACAAACTGTCCGCCCTGAAAATGACCAACTATGTACCAGCACACGACGTTGTCACAACATCGTGATTACCAACTGGCAACGTCACGAAGTTACGTTGTAGCAACGTATCCGGGAATTTCACTAGTTACGTTGCCACAACGAAAGTTTGGTCGTCAAATTACGTTGCAGTTACGTAACAATCACGTATTATGGTTAGCTGGGTTTGAAATAAATGACAGGCCGATAACCGCGAGAACCATGAAGGACCTTTCACACGGGACGCGGCAGTCACGAGTGTCTAGTTAATTTTTAAATGGGAGACAAGCGGCAAAACGCGGGCGGAGGTGGAGCGCAAGCGGTGCTCGTGCACCCAAAATCCTGACGCTTCCACGAGCACGACACATCGCGGCAGCGGCAGCAGTGTCGGTTTCAACCGATCAGTAGGGATGGGCGGATCGATCCTAAAGTATCGATACTTTCGATACTGATGTTGTATCGAAAGGATCGATCCTCACATAAAAATATCGATTCTAAAGTGCATTTTTTTTAACCACTAATTTTATTTATTAAGAAACTCTGTGCATAAAACAATTGTGTTAGAGCTATTTCTCCTGCTCATCGGAACACACGCAAATGCTGAAAGACAGAAGTAATCAATCACAGACAGCGTTCGCTGCTGACGCGTGGCTCAGACACAGTGTTTGTTCAAATAGAGCTGCGTTTCCCAAAAGCATCAGAAGCATAAGAAACCATTGCCACATTATTACATTACATTACATATCATTATTACTATATATAAAATTAATTCTGAAAAGTGCATCATGATTTCTACACAAATATGAAGCAGCAATAATAATCAGAAATGTTTCCTGAGCAGCAAATAATATTAGATTTATTTCTGAAGGATTATGTGACACTGAAGACTGGAATAATGATGCTGAAAATTCCGCTTTGATCACAGATGCATTATCAGAGGCCTACATTAAAATAGAAAATTAATTTCACAATATTGTTGTTTTTACTGTATTTTTGTTCAAATAAGTGCAGCCTTGGTGAGCATGAGACTTATTTAAAAAATATTACAAAATCTTACTAACCCCAAACTTTTGTGTACATGTAGCCTAATATTTATTTTAAATAGGTAATTGTGTAAGTAAATTTAAACTATTGTTATAAGTTCTTCGGATATGTGTTATGTCTGTAATTGCTGTTAATAAATCTGTCAGAACAAAAATATGCTAAAGTTTCACCTTTAGGAGTACAGCATTCTGGCAGCCTTTTAAAAAAAATGAACCATGGTTTTATTACAGAAACCACAGTTTACCACAGTATTTGTAGTAAAACTGTAACCACAAATTTACCATTATGGTGCTTATAATAATAATACATTTTAGTACTTACTGTATGTAACACCATGTTTATTTTTCATGAGGTACCCTCAAAGGTGAACCTTTGTAACTTATCTATACCCTTAAATCATGCATACTTGTATGGTACTAATATGCTCCCTTTTATGGGGTATAGGTGCACCTTTGAGGTTACTGCCCCGGTAAAGGGCTAAAATACAATTTTAGTATTTCATTTCTGACAGTGTAAACAAAAAAAGGCCTGTGAAATGTTTTTAAAAAAACATGGCTTTAAAATCTAATATTAAGTGAATATAATTGCTGATTATATTCTTATATATTATATATTTAATAATTTAAAAGATCATTTTAGTACAGGTATCGGTATTGGTATCGATATCGACGATACTGGGCTTGAAAATATCGGTATCGGATCGAAAATAAAATAAGAGGTATCGCCCATCCCTACCGATCAGCTATGGGGTTAATTATTAACAACCACTTGTTTTGTTTTTTTTCCACTGAGCTCATGTCTGGTGTTGAACATCACGTCATGTTACAACTCCCGTCACCGTGGTAATAGTCCTTTGCTGGAGGCTTTATCAGAGCAGAGCCCATGGGGAGATTTCACACCGCGAGCCAAACCCGAATACAGAAATACGCGCTTCATGAAGAGACTGTTTCCAAACACGAGGATTCCCACCTACACAACACTGCTCATCTGATCAGGTCTCGAGAGGAACCAAGGTATAGCACTTCTGATTTCACTATTAATAATACGAGAGCTTGATCAGAAATATCAGCAGCTTTTATCAAATTAGTAACGTGTGATAAATTACATTAATATATTGACAAGTACCAACAGCATGATTCCAAGTTGGCCACAAAGTTGTGGCGGTGCAAGATAAAGTGGGCATCTACTCCTTCAGCAGAGCGGAGAAACCAGGCCTGCCAACCATGGACAGGCTGTTCTGGGTAAATTAAAATATCTTTATATTAAATATTAAACCCTTTTTCTTAAGTAGTGGAAATCCGTAGGTCACCCACCAGTGTGTGTGTGTGTGTGTTTAAAGTAAATACAAGGTTTGGGTCTAGCTCTTGTTGGCTGTTTTGTATTGTTATAGAAAACTCTGACATCTCTATTGATGAGCCAGTCCCCTCAGCCACTGAGTGTCAGGGTTCTGTTGTGTGTCATCCCAGCCGGCACATGACCAATCTTCAACGTTGAAATATGGTTGAAATAATGACAGTTGTTGTTTCAACATTGAAACAACGTTGAAAAAGTGTTTAATGCTAAATGGTTGGAAAAAGGTTACCAAAAACACTTGTAAATCAATGTTGATTTGTTTTTTAGAAGAACTGTATGCTGAATCAACTTAATGTCTTCAACAGCATACAAAATAAATTTCTGCCTTTTAAATTAGTATTACTAAATTATTCAAGATCATTATTACCTTTTTACAATATTTTGATCGTTAAACCTATTCTAAAATCTAAAGGTATATGTTAAAATATCATCATTAACAACAATAAAACTAAATACATTTCACTGCGTTTACCTTATTTCTTTGATCATGATTGGTTAATCTGGCTGTCGTCCAGGAAACTGGCCAATGAAACTGTTCGCGCCTTTCTCAGTTTGAAAATATGACCGTTATTATCGTCTTTCTGAGTGAGGCGGCTGACTGACTGTGTGTGTGAGAGCTGCTGCTCGTTGAGATTGCTCGGGCGGTCCCGCATTATTTTATATTTGCCTGTTAAATTTTTATTTTGAGCGAATTTGAGTCGTGACATGTCAACGGAGACCAAAAACTAGAATGTGAACACAGGAAGGGTCAGGTGTGATCTGCGAGGTCCTGCAAACACACAGACAAAATCAGGTAAGAAAATCGCTATCTTACCTTTCAAAAATAGTAAAGTAACTTATAATGTTACCAGAGTTTACAAATGGGTAAATGACATGTAACGTTAACCTGCAGAAGATAAATTGGAGAACCACTGTTTTAAAGGAATGGTATAAAACGAAAAGCTGCTTTTTAAGAACTTTTCAGTAAACCATGAATCCCCTTGTAGATTCATCAAGGATCCAGCTGTTTATTGGCAATTTGGTAAGGAATTGTTCATCTGCTACATTGCACTGTCACTTCTGGTAGAGATTCATTGACCTTTTGTGAAAGGTTTTGATTTTACTTAGTTTAATAAAAATGTACTTGATTTGATTTTACTTGTTTTACTAAATACTGTATAGTTAGGATTCTGATTAAAACAGTGTAACTGGGAAAAACTCTGAAAAAACTGCTTGTGAATAATTTAATATTGCAAACTTTCATCTGAATACATTAAATAGGTGTTTAATGAATAGTGTACTTTGTTTCCAACCCCACTGTTATTGAACTTAAAGTGAAAATATTGTATGTGATTTGTTTTGCATTCAGTTTTCAGTTAAAGATATTTCACAATATCAAAGTTGATATTTTATGAGTATTTATTTTTGGTGTTTTTATTTATACAGGACAGTACAGAAAGTGCACAAGTGTGTGAGAGAGGAGGACACGGCATCAGAAAGGACCTAGAGCTGGGACTCTTTCAAGGATCACCCAAAGCACAACCATGCTATATGCACAAGGCAGTTGGTTCTAACATTTTATCAGAATTTGAAGAAACATTTCTACTTAAAATATTAAATGCATTTCATTCAAGGCAGTGTTTTTTTCTGCTTAAAGAATTTCCTCTGGCTGTCGACAAAACTCAGACAGTCCTATCCTTTACCACTGACATGGTTTCTGTTGCAGGTTCCATTCTCAAACTGTTCAACACATTCTCACTGCATAAATGTACAAATCTCTTGTAATGAGACACATTAGTAAAACATGTTTTCACAGAAACTATAGATTTCCACCAAAATAAAAGATCAACTGGTTTCAGTCAAGAGAAGTACAAGGGTTTCTCTTGCAAGTGCAGCGCAAAATATGCATGTTATGGTACAAACACTGAGTCTTTAAATGTTGTATTTGGATTTTACAGGTTTTTAACAATACATCCAAGCACAAACACTGCAAGCTAAAGTTTGGGATTATTTTAATCTGTTTTATACTGTATGTTTCCAAAATAAAACTGCTGTTTTACCATTTTCAGTGTGTGGTAGTTTATTGAAGTTGATTGTAAGCCATTGCTGCCAGTCATTTGATTTAAGCTTTATGTATGTGTACAGTGTTGATCTAAATGCAAACTAGGTTGTAATTGAACGTACAGTTGTGTATTCACTCATGTTGAAAGTACGACGGTGAAACAACGTCACAATATCAACGTTGATTCAATTTGCAAAATCAACACATAATTCAACGTTAATCCAACGTCTACAGAACAACCTTAATTCACCAATGCTGAAGGTAAGACGGTGAAACAACGTCGCGATTTCAACGGTGAAACAACGTCATGATTTCACGGTGAAACGACGTCACAATATCAACGTTGATCCAATTTGCAAAATCGAAACATAATCCAACGTTGATTCAACCATGGTACCTGACGTTGATTCACCGGTGAATCAACGTTGAAATGCTGTCTGGGATGTGTTCCCGCCTCTTGTGTCCATTTGGTTTGTTTCCTGTCCTTGTTTCATGTCATTATGAGCTAATTTGTGTCCAGCTGTGTTTATGTGATTATGTGTTAATTACCCTGTGTATTTAGTTCCTGTCTTTTGAGTTTGATTTTGTCTGCCCTGCCCTGATCTGATTAAATATTATTATTTGACTTTATATCCTCGTCTGCGTGTTCCTGTTCCTCCCTCGTGTGTGCACCGTGACACTGAGATGGAGGACACGACCCCGACATCCATGATGGTCCCAAGTAAGTGTTATCTTTTAAGTCTTTATATCCTGATGCATGTCATTGTATGTAATTATCCATTTTTACCATTACAGCAGAACATGAAATGTGTAAGATCAAATACCTTTCTGCCAGTAGAGTTTGTTGGGATTGTCTGCCAAGCCATAGGCAATTAGCCATGGTATGTGAATGACAGTTTTCAGTCTTTTTTTTTATCGCAATGGCACTCCCACATTAAATCAAAACTGTTTCATTAATTTTTATTTCCTTTTTCTTCTCTCATTTGTCTTTAAGCTTGAATGGGCTTTGGGGACAGGCGACAAAGATGAGACCATTGCTGAAGTCGGAAACTTGGTTCTGAAACGGAAAGATTTCTGGACTCTAGGTCTCAATGAGCAGTTGGAGGCAACAGTGAGTTGACAAAGTAACACACAATAACAATAAGAAATGTCTGTGACTCTTTAGTTCTCTTTTTAAAAATTGCAGATTGCAAACAGCTGTCTTGAAGTAATTGCATTGGTGGCTAAGGAACGAGTAAATATTTGTAAAGATGCAAATCTCAAATACCTATTTAAGACCGTACACAAGCTAGACAACTGTGTCTCTGGCTATGTTATGTTGTAGGGAATGGATGTGTGGACAGCTAATGCATATGTTGTGGTGACCTCCATATAATCTGGACCCATCCTTTTCATTTCCAGTGAGGCCACAAAGTTATATAACATTCACAGCAGTGACCAATTTTATAGTGAATTATTTTTTTATATATATATATATATATATATATATATATATATATATATATATATATTATTTATAGGACTACATGGCACTGAAAGATTGCATTGTCTTCCCTGCTTGGAAGCCAGGACACTGGATGTTTGTGTGTACTTCATTTGTAATCTGGCTATTTAACTTTGCAGTGCTGTCATCAAAATTGTCTGCATTTGTCTTATAACAATTCAGAGATACCATTTCATGATACAGAACTACTAACTATATTTTGCAGGTCATGAAGCCAAAAGATAGGCACATGTTCTTAGATTCAATCCATATGGATTTAAGAGATATGTGAGTTTTCAGGTTGCAAAAATAAATAGAAGTTAAAATTATTGAAGGTTCTCAGTTCAGGCTTGCTGTTCAATGTTTTGTCCACGTTTTGCCATTCAGTGTGTGTGCTGTTGTAACCCAGGTTCAAAAACATTTGTAGTGTGAGTCAGTTTTATGAATACAGTTATGACTAAATAATCCAAGAGATATGAAGCAAATAATAAAAGAGATAAAAAGCTGAAATACAAATTATTTTACATTAGATAAGGTTTATTTATAATATTAGGCAATATAAATAGTTGCAATAAAATATTATTTTATTTTGAGCTCTTTGTCTGTGCTGCGCAGGTGAGCGGCCAATTAACTGTGATTAGGGAAAAAAAGCTGACTCCGCCCCCTCTGGGAAGCTGCGTAGAAAGAAAGTTCGAGAGAACACAAGAAGAGAAACGTGAGCTAGAAACTGCGCGAAATGTTGATTTATTAAAAGTAATTTGTAGATGTTTTGTCGTGGAACGAATTGAAGTAGTTTTGAAAGAAGTTACCTTTATCCTGTTGATCCGTGCGACTGTTGTTGTGCTGAAACGTTCGGTGATCGTTGCATCATCCGGTGGAAACCTGAAAGAAAATAGGAAAAATCATTAATACACAAAGGAATCGGTGAGTTAAAATGTTTATTTTAATATACATATCGAAATATGGTGATTCAGTGGTATATAGGTGTATTTTTGAGGGGAAAAATTTTCAATGTAGAAAATGTATGTAAGTGTGGATTGATTAAGAATATTGTCCTGTGTGTGTGCGCAGGCCAGTTTTGTTATCTTAGAATTTAGATTCTGGATTCTTCTGTTCGAGGACTGCTTTATGAACACTTCAAATGTGCACTGTGTGAAGATGGCGGGCCACCCTTGAGACGACCAAAGACACTTACCTTTTGCCTTCCTGGACATCTGCATTGCTTCCAACTCATTGTTTCATTGGGTTCTTGAAGGTTTGGAGTATTTACAACATTTCATTTTTTTTAGCACAGGATCATTCTTTATAAGGAACTGAGAGAAAAGAAGAATATCATTTGTTATTATCTGGACTGACATTATCGAACTGTGCATTCTAAAAGGTTACTGAACAGATTTTTGTTAATGCAATTTTATGTTTATGGTGTAAATTTGTATATGTGATTTCACATGCACTGTATTTTGGTTATTTTTTTTCCCAAATGTGTTGTTAGAATTGGTTTGAGTTAATTCAAGTGTTAAAATTGAGCTAATATTGACATAAGCTCATAAGTAAAGGAAGAAATCTAGAATTTGAACATTTTGAGTCGAGAACAAAATTTAATTCATTTTGAGGGAAAGAATTTCTTCTGTGAAGTTCCATTTAAAATTAATTCAGTTACCTTAATTGGTTAAAAGTCCGATTTTAAGTTAATTTATGCACCTTTGATTTACATTTCTTTTGTTTGTTTTGTTACTTTCTATACAGTGTTATATATACATACACAATTTGTGTATTCTGCCAGAAATCTGAAAAAAAAATCCAAATCTCACCTTTATATAAATAAGTACATTTAAATCCTATCCTTGTGTGTGTGTGTGCTCTTGCCTCTTACAAGTTCTTGAGTCTTCTGATGAGTATTAATCTGGTCTAATGCGATCCTGAAAGTAATCTAGGTAAATTCTAGCGAGCCATTGTTTTTTACTATAAGTTAACCCCTAATCGGCTGACGGGGGTTACACTGTTCAAGAGTTTAATAAGCTCGCTTTATGGCTACTTGCATGATGTTCGATTTTGCATGCTGTAACAGCTTTTACTAGAAAGACCCAAATACCGTTGACTGCTGTAGGTGCATTCATGCCATATCATAATTACAGTTATTATGAGATATCAACTTGTAAAATGCATTCATGTCCTCGTAGAACTTGTAATTACAACTTGTGAAGTGGGAGTTTTCCGGGTCCGAGTCCAAGATTTCCATCTTGAAATCGCCGTAATTACGACATGACGTGAATGCAGCATGTGTCTTGCATAGATTCAGAGCTTCAAAGTGTATGTAACTTAGCATATTAACAAATCTGTTTATTATTTATGTATTTTTGTTGCAGTAAGATGACAGCCAAAATTGCACCTGGAACATGGGTGCTATTGAAAAACAAGGTTGGTTATAAGAAATCTGCTAAAGTTTGGTGTGGAGTCTTCATGTTGATGGTGGAACAAATTCTATTTTGATATAAACCAATTATGGTGTGATTTTATTTAGTAGTTGGAAAAAGGAACAAGGAAGTTTTTTATTTATTTTTTTTATTGTTATTATTTGGCATTTACAGAGAATATTCTTTTTTTCATTGTTTTATAGTATGCTCTACATCTTATCTTGGGAGCACCCTTTGATTTTACATCTGTAAGTAATTATCAGTTAAAAGTAATTAACATTTATGATGTTGTAGCAGATGTTTCAAGATTTCTGTTTTTGTCTTCCAGTGTGACCTTCCAAACATACGGAGGGTGGACCCTCATCCTTCTGGAGAACTTTGGGGTTTTCTCTGAAAGGTAGATACTGGATATTTTCTCCAACCCACCATTACATTTGTATCCCCTTCTGACGAATTTTAAATTAACCAAGATATGTGTATTACAGTGCAGAAACCCTACAAGAGGCTCTTCCAAGTAGAGAACAACCTCTGCTTAGCAGCCGTGAGGTATGTCTCAAATATATATACACTTGCAAGGAATATTAACGTTACATTTTTTTCTTTAATGTTCTGTAATAAAGGAGCTCCCAGTAACCAGAGACATGGCAGAAGCTGTGAAATGGGTCCATTCCAACAGACATCTGCTCAGGGGGCCAGTGGAAGAGCCGATGAATGAAGAGGACAAGGACAACAATCTCTGTGAACAAACGCAATCTCGGTGCCCTTCACATTTAATTTTGTGTTCAGGGATGACATGGAGCTATTTTTGCAGAAATGTCTCGACAAAATGGGCCTTAGAGTAAATTGTTCATTTGATGCCTCTTAATTTAGAATTAATGCATTATATACAATATTGTGTCTCCAAAATAAATTGTGAAAATGTATTTTCTGTCTATTCTAAGTATTTTCTGAATTGTGGAGTGACAATGAGCCCCAAAATTCCCTCTGTAAAACCTTTTGACTCTTAATGTCAAAACAAATAAACAAGAATTTTGAAACTGACTTCATCCAGTGTTTAGATTTTTGTACTTATCCTGCAGTTTTTTTGTCACAATCCATAAATGTATATGACAGTGAATAAAAATGAAAGTCTTATGCTGCTGGGTTTTGCTTGTAATTAATTTATATTCATCTCAAACTGACATTTATACATGTACCTAAACAATTAAGACCAGTATTGGTGCATTAGTATGCTCACAGAAAGGCAAAAAGAAAAAAATAGTACACTTTGGCCCAAGTTGGCTGAGATTACTCCATATGCTACCCTGCTGATTCATTACATCTTAAAATCTGCCTAAAATATGAAACCGCACATCTTTACTCACCAGTATCATCCCTATCACTATCTTCTGAGTCATCGTCGCATGTATCTCTTTCCTCTGTTTTCTGGGAAAAGTTTGAAGACCTTGGATGCAAAAGCTTTAAATACCATCTGAAATTTTCTTTTAAAATGAGCATTTTTATCAGGCCCCTATATTTATGTACAGTTAATTCACTTTAATTGCATAAAAAAATGACCTACACATTGCCATTACAGAAAAATTACTGAATCTAAACATAGCAGCCTGATAAAAATGCTCATTTTAGATGAAAATTTCAGATGGCACTGAACATCTGAACTCTTCATTTGCACAATATTGGCACTGACATAAATCAGTACAACACAGTCTTGGAGACATACAGGAACATCTTTCAGTCTCACATTTACCTTGCTTAAAACTGCAGTGAATATTATGAATATGCATATTAATTCATGCGTTTATGACCTCAAGGTTAGATAATTGTAATGCTTTATTGTGTGGTTGTTCTGCACGCTTAATAAACAAATTACAGATGGTTCAAAATGCAGCAGCTAGAGTTCTTACTAGAACCAGGAAGTATGACCACATTAGCCCAGTTCTGTCAACACTGCACTGGCTCCCTACTAAACATCGTATAGATTTTAAAATCTTGTTAATTACTTATAAAGCCCTAAATGGTTTAGCTCCTCAGTACTCTCTTATCGCATTATAGTCCTTCACGTCCGTTGCGTTCTCAAAACTCTGGCCATTTGATAATACCTAGAATATCAAAATCAACTGCGGGCGGCAGATCTTTTTCCTATTTAGCGCCCAAACTCTGGAACAACCTACCAAACACTGTTCGGGTGGCAGACACACTCTGTCAGTTTAAATCTAGATTAAAGACCCATCTCTTTAACCTGGCGTACACATAACACACTAATACACTTCTATTATTCAAATCCGTTAAAGGATTGTTAGGCTGCATTAATTAGATCAACCGGAACCGGGAACACTTCCCATAACACATGATGTACTTGTTACATCGTAAAAAGATTGACATCTACGCTAATATTAGTCTGTTTCTTTCTTATTCCGAGGTCACTGCAGTCACCAGATCAGATGGTGGATCAGCACCTAGAGATGACCTCTACAGCCCTGAATGTCAGCGGAGACCAGGACATCTAGATGAACCCCAGAGACAGACCCCAGTGAGGACCCCGTCACCTAGACAGCCATCAGGAAAAGACCTCGGGAACCAGTTGAGCCCTCCAATCTGACTTTGCAGCAGTTGGAATTGAACTGCTGTGTCGTCTGGCCAGAGGAGAAATGGCCCCCCGACTGAGCCTGGTTTCTCCCAAGGTTTTTTTCTCCGTTCTGTCATCAATGGAGTTTTGGTTCCTTGCCGCTGTCGCCTCTGGCTTGCTTAGTTGGGGACACTTCATTTCCAGCAATATCGTCGACTTGATTGAACAGAAACTTTTTGAACTGAACTGAGCTGGACGATGCCATCACTGAATTCAATAATGAAATTCCTTTAACTGAAAATTGAGTGTTTAATCTTAGTATTTTACTTTCCTGACACTCTATCCTCCAACTTGATACTGTTAAGTGCTTTGACACAATCTGTATTGTTAAAAGCACTATATAAATAAAGGTGACTGTCCACAAATCATTTCATGGTACCAGTATACCTCTGGCTGTTCAAAATAAAATATGGGGGGAAAATCAACATGTTTTCTGTGAATCCACTGATTGTCAGATGAACATGAAGTTGGCATGGAGGAGTGGGTTAAAAGCATATCAGTGCATACACCTTAAATCAGTAACATACTGTTCATCCTATGCTTCCTCTCTTGTATTTAGTGAAAATACACTTACTGAGACAAACAGCAAGTGGTTTGGTGAAGATAAAAGAAGTTTTGCCTTGATCTGCAAAACTTTGCCAACAGCAACCACGTACCTCTGTCTGTATACTGCAAAATTGGAACCCCTCAGTCAATGAAATACATCTTCATTTATGAGCCTACAGTTTCATACTACAGTCGACTGGGAAGAGTCATGGTGTTGTACAATACACACAAAAAAAAATCATGTCACTGTCCGTGTCATAGGAAAAATAGATCATGCATACCGTATCCACCAAATGATGACCAAAAGTTGAAAGTCATGTCCAGTATATTCTGAAGAATAAAAAGTTACCTGTTGTACTTCCTGAACATTTTTGGCTTCCATCAGTGGAATAGGAATATCCAAGCCATTCCAGAAGAGATGATGTACCAGCACTGCCCTGGCAATGTACCCATGAGTGACCCAATGCTTATTACACAAAAGACGAAAATCCTCACCAGCTCACATATTGTTCATGGTAGGTCCGTGATGTAGATTATTTTATTTTTTTTTTAAATCTCCTATTATAGATTTGGTCTACTTTTAAAAATCATTCAATGTTTTGGAAACTACTGTGATTTTTGTTGAATCTTTGAATGTCTACCTACTGTAAGTCTTGTCATCAATGTGGAACCTACTTCCAGTACCAAGAGTGGAAAGACGGCATGCACAATTTTAATGATTGAATACTCCTTCACCTCCCTTCATGCTTATTCATAAGAAATATGCTACAGGTAGTTTTTGATCTTAATTGAAGTATAGTCTGTAATTCAGTCCTTTTTATTGGGGGAAATGTACATCTAAAAATGTGCAGTATATTTGGGTTTTCATTATTATGTTTCTCTCTTAGGTCCATTCTGCTGTCAGCAGAGTGGTGGAGTATTTGGAAAGGACTACAGGAGTACAGTTTCCCTCAGCTGATACGTTTCTGCAAGGATATCTTCACTTTGAAGCTCTTACAGAACATGACTATCAGTATTCGTTTGTGAACTGTGGGGACCATCATGGACCTCCATTTGTCAGGTAAGCATGCTTTCATTGAATAGAGTGAAATTAACATCTAGTATTATTTTTCACCCAGAGTATGCTTTTAATTTCTACACAGATTTGACTTTTGTATAATGTTTTTACAGTATTTCTTTAGTAAATGACCTTGCACAGCCTCCAGAGGATTTCAAAGGAGAGATATGCAATATTTTTGGGAGGCACTTTCAGTGGAGAGATTTGCAACAAGTAATTCACGCCAAGCAAACAATTTCTAAATATGTAAGACTTTTTTGTAATGACTGCAAAATTGTGTGGCAAACAAACAAAGTAACATGGATATAGATCCATAACGTTTACATTTATCACTATGTAAATCTTAAGCTATTTTAATAATTATGATATGCATTTATTAATTGAACCAGGAAGGCAACACTTGCTGGTTTTAATCCCTTGTGCTGTTTTCGATTACATTTTTAATGTTATCATCTACAGTTGATTGTTCATTTTGTGCCTTGGCCCATTTAACAAAATTAATCATGTTCACCAGATAAATATAATGACTGGTAGCCATCATCCATTTAGCTAAGAAAAGTAAATATGAAATGTTTACAATAGCCGCCTCACATTGTATGCAGCTGTAACTATATGGTACCATGGTCACAATTGTTTATAGGTAGTGCACTAATTTTAGTGACCAAGCAGACTGGAACTACCTGTGCTTTAAACAGTTTTAAAGCACACCTTCCAGTCAATCAGAAATTTGAGTATGTCAGTTGTGCACCAAATGCCTTAGCTTTTGCCTATGCAGTACTTTATATTAATCTTGTTAATGTTTGAAAGGCATGGTCAGCAGTTTGCCTTCTGGACTGATGAGGCCAGAAGCTTGGTCCAAGGATCTCTGCAGCCAGTGTACAGAATGCCAAGACAAGAGCGCTATCTCTGAGGAATTCAGTCCCAGTCCACATTCAGGCTGTCTATGACTGCATCGCAGAGGAAAAAACATTCGCATTTCCGGTGCGTGAATGTTCGTGATCTATGTGGAAGCATCCATAGGAATCTGTTGTTTTATTCCAGCACATCATTGCGTCCGATATTTGTTTCACTTTTTCGCGCTGTGTGGAAAGGTGTGTGTTTGTGTGTGTTCCTGCACTTATAAAATCTACTGTATATATGTATAAACTGCATGCTGGTGCTACTTGTGTATGGACCCATGTATAATGGCTTGCTGTTCAGTGGTATAATAGTATATTTAAATTAACCGTTTTTTGATAGGCCATCATACATGCCCTGGCTGTCCTTTGGAATTCATCCTTGCAGGAGGCTGAGCAGATCTTCCTTTCTGGTCCAGATTATCATTACAGGTCCGAGTAGAATATGAGTTTTTTGGGCAGACCTGACCTGTTGAAAAGAGATGGTGTTCATCCCTCCTGGGGTGGTGCTGCTCTTCTCTCTAGAAATATGGCACATAGTCTTAGAGTTCATACTTGACTAACTGGGGCCCAGATCAGGAAGCAGACAGACTGGCTAAACCGACCGTCTCACGTCACAGAAGTCAGTTAATTCTCAGCACATAGAGACTCCTTCACCTAGATATCACACTATAGAGACTGTGTCTGTTCCCCGAACTAGAAAATACAGAAAACGTCAAAACCAATTTATGAGTAACCATTTAATTGATGTTCAACAAATAATCGTTTTTTACAATACACAGAATCAATTGATAAAACTTGGCTTACTGAATATCAGGTCCTTTTCTACAAAAGCACTTTTTTGTAAATGATTTGATTAATGATCATAACCTAGATTTGCTCTGTTTGACAGAAACATGGCAAAAACCAGATGAATACATTATTTTAAACGAGTCTACAGATTACTGTTACAAAAATGAGCCATGTCCAAAAGGCAAAGGGAGAGGTGTTGCTACAATTTATAACAATATTCTCAGTATTTCTCAGAAAACCGCCTTTAAGTATAACTCCTTTGAAGTAATGGTGCTTCATATAACATTATTTAGAGAAAAAAGTATTAATGATAAATCCCCCATGATGTTTGTACTAGCTACTGTATACAGGCCACCAGGGCACCATACAGACTTTATTAAAGAATTTGCTGATTTTCTATCAGAGTTACTGCTGGCTGCAGATAAAGTCTTAATTGTGGGTGATTTTAATATCCATGTTGATAATGAAAAAGATGCATTAGGATCAGCATTCATAGACATTCTGAACTCTATTGGGGTCAGACAACACGTTTCAGGACCTACTCATAGTTGAAATCATACTCTAGATTTAATACTGTCACATGGAATTGATGTTAGTGGTGTTGAAATTCTGCAGCAAAGCGATGATATATCAGATCATTATCTAGTCTTGTGTAAACTCCATATAGTTAAAGCTGTAAATTCAATTCCTTCTTACAAATATGGTAGAACCATCACTTCTACCACAAAAGACTGCTTTGTAAGTAATCTTCCTGATTTATCTCAATTCCTCAGCATATCCAACAGCTCAGAACAACTTGATGTAACAGAAACTATGGACTCTCTCTTTTCTAGCACTTTAGATACGGTTGCTCCTTTACGCTTAAGGAAGTTTAAGGAAAAGAGTCCAACACCATGGTATAATGAGCACACTCGCACCCTAAAGAGAGCAGCCTGGAAAATGGTGCGCAGCTGGAGGAAAACAAAACTAGAGGTATTTCGTACAGCTTGGCGGGAAAGTATCCTATAAAACAGAAAAGCATTAAAAACTACTAGATCCGATTACTTTTCGTCTCTTCTAAGAGAAAACAAACATAACTCCCGGTATTTATTCAACACGGTCACTAAATTAACGAAAAAATAAAGCATCAACAGGTGTTGGCATTTCCCAAGAGCACAGCAGTAATGATTTTATGAACTACTTTACTTCCAAAATTGATACTATTAGAGATCAAAATGTAACCATGCAGCCGTCAGCTATATTATCACAACAAATAGTGTACTATAGATCCCCTGAGGAACAATTCCACTCATTCTCTACTATAGGAGAGGAAGAATTGTATAAACTTGTTAAATCATCTAAACCAACAACATGTATGTTAGACCCTATTCCATCTAAACTACTAAAAGAGGTGCTTCCAGAAGTCATAGATCCTCTTTTGGCTATTATTAATTTGTCATTGTCATTAGGACATGTCCCCAAAAACATTAAATTGGCTGTTATTAAGCCTCTCATTAAAAAAACACAACTTGACCCCAAAGATCTAGTTAATTACAGACCGATCTCAAATCTCCCTTTTCTGTCAAAGATATTAGAAAAGGTTGTATCCTCACAATTATATTCCTTCTTAGAGAAAAATGATATCTGTGAGGATTTCCAGTCAGGATTTAGACCGTATCATAGTACTGAGACTGCTCCCATTAGAGTTACAAATGACCTGCTCTTATAATCTGATCGTGGTTGTATCTCTCTATTAGTTCTACTGGATCTTAGCGCTGCGTTCGACACTATCGATCACAACATTCTTTTGAATAGACTAGAAAACTTTGTTGGCATTAGTAGAAGTGCATTAGCATGGTTCAAATTGTACTTATCTGACCGCCATCAATTCGTAGCAGTGAATGAAGAGGTATCATATCGATCACAAGTACAGTATGGAGTTCCTCAAGGCTCAGTACTAGGGCCGTTACTTTTCACGCTTTATATGTTACCCTTGGGAAATATCATTAGGAAACATGGGGTTAGCTTTCACTGTTATGCTGATGATACTCAGCTCTATATTTCTTCACAGCCTGGTGAAACACACCAAATTGAGAAACTTATGGAATGCATAGTCGATATAAAAAACTGGATGACGAGTAATTTCTTACTGCTAAATTCTGAAAAAACAGAGGTGTTAATTATCGGACCTAAAACCCCCATAAGTAATAACCTAGAACACGGTCTAACACTTGATGGCTGCTCTGTAAATTCTTCGTCATCAGTCAGGAACCTAGGTGTACTATTTAATAGTAATCTCTCCTTTGACAGCCATGTTTCTAGCATTTGTAAAACTGCATTTTTTCATCTTAAAAATATATCTAAACTGAGACCTATGCTCTCAATGTCAAATGCAGAAATTCATCGTAAAAAGATTGACATCTACGCTAATATTAGTCTGTTTCTTTCTTATTCCGAGGTCACTGCAGTCACCAGATCAGATGGTGGATCAGCACCTAGAGACGACCTCTACAGCCCTGAACGTCAGCGGAGACCAGGACACCTAGATGAGCCCCAGAGACAGACCCCCAGCGAGGACCCCGTCACCAAACAGCCATCAGGATAAGACCTCAGGAAACAGTTGAGCCCTTACAATCTGACTTTGCAGGAGTTGGAATTGAACTGCTGTGTCGTCTGGCCAGAGGAGAAATGGCCCCACGACTGAGCCTGGTTTCTCCCAAGGTTTTTTCTCCGTTCTGTCACCAATGGAGTTTTGGTTCCTTGCCGCTGTCGCCTCTGGCTTGCTTAGTTGGGGACACTTCATTTCCAGCAATATCGTCGACTTGATTGAACAGAAACTTTTTGAACTGAACTGAGCTGGACGATGCCATCACTGAATTCAATAATGAAATGCCTTTAACTGAAAATTGAGTTTTTAATCCTGTCGTTTTGCATTGTTGACACTATTTTCCCGTTTTGATGTTGTGCAGTTGTTTTGACACAATTTGTATTGTTAAAAGCGCTATATAAATAAAGGTGACTTGACTTGACATTGAAAGTTACTTAGGCCCCTTTCATACAGACTCTACGTAACATTTACAATGTTGCCCAAAGAGAGTCAGGATCAGTACCATTTTCCATGTTCTACATCTGATAACTACAAACCACATTCTGACATATACATAGAAAAATATGCTGTACACCACCTTGCTATATGATTTAATCTAACTTTGCAGTACCTCACAGAAGCCATCTTCACCAGAACATGGATATGGTTAGCTTCAACACACATGTCAAACATGTGACTGCGCAGCTGTGGGAAGAGATTCTTCTCAGAACAATCAGAAATATAGCTGCAAGCAGCGATTAACGGCGTTCGAGCCTTAAAGGGATAGTTCACCCAAAAATGAAAATTCTGTCATCATTTACTCCCCCTCAAGTAGTTCCAAACCTGTATGAATGTCTTTGTTCTGCTGAACACAAAGGAAGATATTCTGAAGAATGTGGGAAACAGAGCAGTTCTGGGGCACCATTGACTTCCATAGTATTTTTTTTTTCCTACTATGGAAGTCAATGGTGCCCCCAAACAGCCTGGTTACAAACGTTCTTCAAAATATCTTCCTTTGTGTTCAGCAGAACAAAGAAATTCATACAGGTTTGAAACTACTTGAGGGTGAGTAAATGATGACAGAATTTTCATTTTTGGGTGAACTATCCCTTTAAGGCCTTAAGGTGGTACAGTTTTAGGGTCTAGGCCAACCTGGATGTATAGCTGACAGTTAAACACATTGAAAATGGACAATAGGCTCACAGACACACACACAGACACACACACACACACATAGAAATGAAATGGTTAAACTATCATGAATAATCAATAAGCATTCTTACACACACTCACACACACACACGGACATACATGCACACACATTTTGTTGCAGATATAGATATTTGAGATAAGTGATGGGTAACAAAACGTGTTGCAACTGTTAGCTTTTTAAGAGTTTAGATGTCATTTTCAGGTTTCACTGTAATCATAATCTGGCAAAATTTTAAAAACTGATTTGTCTGCATGAACAAAAATGTGAACTTTGACTTAATGAGATTTAAAATGTTATAACAGTGATTTTATAATGTTTAAGCATGAATCCTTAAGTAAACATTTGAACTGTACTGTTTTAGAGCTTAATAATCCCATTAGTGGTCTTCCGCTGCCATCTAGTGGTTATAAATGGCAATTTCTCATACAACAATGTGTTTTTAAGCTTTATAACTATTATAGTGTTATTTTTTGCCAAAACTCTCTTAAAATTTGCATGCTTGTTCAGAATAAAATGATGCATCATTTTAGACAGTTTTGACAATTTCTTTTAGTATTTAATAGGCCTTTAGGTTCACTATGTAAAGAACATATTATAAAATGACCGGTTTACAGTTGTCCAAATGCAAATGTTCAACATTTTTTGATAATTATTGACCTAGAGAGTCTGGAGAATAGCACTGCCCTGATTTGATTGATTTTGAGTTAACCCTTTAGGCGCCAGGTTTTTTAAAAAAAAAATGCTGGATTTTGACATCAAGATTTCAAAAGCTTGTGTCTTGAAAAGGCTTAAAGATAGAGATCTACTGTAAATTAGAAAAATGTTGGGCATGACCTAAAGTTTATGTGGGGTGTAAATATACTCATCTAATTTGCATATTATGGCATCAACAGGGGGGCGGCCCTCTTGAATTTCACAATATTCAGGAAATAGTAGATATTAAATTGATGTTTGAACTTATTTGCATGTTTGTTTGTTTTTTTGTCTTTTTATCCTCATTCCAAATGATCAGAAAAGAGGAAATCAACAATAAAACAGGAGAAAGTACTAAATTATTACTATATCACTATCCTATATAGTAGTAAAACTCATGTGAACAGTAGCCTACTTTTTGATCAGTTCATCAGTAATATTCAGGAAATAATAGATATTGAATGGATGTTTGAGCTTATTTGCATGTTTGTTTTGTTTTTTGTCTTTTTATCCTCATTCCAAATGATCAGGAAAAGAGGAAATCAACAGTAAAATGGGAGAAAGTAAATTATTACTATATTACTATACATGTGTACCATAGTAAAATACATGTGTCTATTTTGTGATCAGTTGACCAGCTATCTGCCCATTCAGGTATCTAAGTGACACAGTTTATAGTTCTTGAGAGTATGGTAGACCAACCCCACACTGACTGTACCTGTACTGGCGGCGCGTGCGCGATCAGAAAAAAAGACGCAATCTGGCCGATCATCAGCACCGCGGCGCGGAGCCAGCGGCGCTCCGTGAGCTCAGAGATCAACAGCTCTCCTATGGACGCGATCATTAGACGGCCGATCATCATTTCCAAAAGGCAAATATTCCCCTTCAGAGTCAGAATCGGCTAATAACATTTGCAACACATCCTCACGGTTCAAATTTCTATTAGCCATTTGGCGATTTTCTCTCACAAATCTCACAATTCACTCGTGACGCTGTGAACTGAACTGCTTCCGCATCAATGACACGATCGCTCACTTTCTCTGCTATTTCCTCGAACACTTTGAATAGGAACAGGAAGTAATTTTGGTCTAGAATCGAAGTACTACATGTCTGCCATCTAGTGGTAGGGAATACAAATGAGATATTACACCATATAAGGAACTACGGTCTATTTGATTAAGTATGACGTCTTGTCGCAATTTTGAGACTTTGGCGCTTAGAGGGTTAAAAACTGAAGGCTAGTTGACAAAAATAGTTTTTTTTATCTCAAATACTTAAAGAACAGTTTGATTGACAGCAGTGATCTTAGAGGCAAAGTTGATCAGAATGAGAAGATCTATCGTGTGATATGAAGATATAGTGTATAAGTGAATATTATGAACATTTTATTGCAATTTGAAGTCAGTTCCTATAGAAATACTGTTTTTGAGACCTTTTTTAACTGTAATAGCGCCACCTATGGTCCGATCTCCATGAAACGTTTCATGGCTGTTGATAGTCATGTGCAACATGTTTTCACCAAGTTTCATAAAGTTTTGAGTTTTCGTTTAGGTTTTATAGGCATTTGGGGACATGTAGCCACGCCCCTTTTCTAAATGACCCCGTTATAGCTAACCAAAGGACAAAATTCAACATATTTCCGATGATTATTGATCTAGAGTGTCTAGAGAATATTACTGCAGTGGTTTGATTGAGATTGATCAAAAAACCTAGGACTAGGTCGCAAAAGTAGGTTTTTCACATATTTGAGAATATTTAATGAACGATTTAATTGACAGCATTAGTCCCAGAGGCAAAGTTGCTCAGAATGTGGGGATCTATCAAATGATATGAATATCTAGTGTTTGTGTGAATATATGAACATGTTCTAAAATTTAAAGTACATTTTCTATACAAATATTGTGTTTTTGAGGTCTTTTTAACTGTTATAGCGCCACCTATGGTCCGATCTCTATGAAAGTTTGCATACTTGTTAAGAGTCATGTGTCACATATTTTCATATACCATAGGTGACAAATAACCAGCCTCAAAAGATAAGTGAATTATTATTTTTTTTATAATAATAATAAAAACAGATTCATATCTTAATACCTTTGTATCAAACTGCAACAAAAAACCTACAGGGAACATATTTTGATGTTGGAGAAAAATATATATTGGCTAACTGAAGTAATTAGATGAAAATATATTCAAATCTTCTTATCTTTTCAGTGCAAACAAATGTCTCAAAATGTTACAAAAAAATCTACCGGGAACATAGGTTACATTTTGACTGAGTTTGAAGAAAAAAATACAACTGAAGTTGCGCAATTAATGCAACAAATGTTGCTTTATTGTAAAGTGTTATTCTAACAGTAAAAGTTCAAAATCACGTTATTATTTCTCTCTCTCTCAGATTGTTTTCAGATTTCAGACTCAGCCAAAGAAAATTAAAACATTAAATATAAATCTCACTCTCTCGGCTGCTTCATATTAGCGGTCAGCAGCGTGGCAGAAACATTCCCTTCATACTATTGATACTAAAATTAATATAGCAAAACTCTTGCTCAATTCAAATCCAATTAATATTCGATTGTATGAAATGCAAGTGCATGATATTACGTGACCAAAACTTCACTGGTTCTAGCGTGTTACACGCACGTTTGAGCTTACTGTATCACATCTGTGTGGATTGATCAGTTGTAAATAAAAGTTCAAATTAAATATGAATGATGTACTCACCTGTCGATCTCTTAATTCTCTGAAAAGATTAGGATGAGCAAGCGACAAATGCTTAAAAAGATGTAGGGGAGAGTGGGGTAAAGTGAGACATTTTTTACATTTGCTCCCCTCTAAGCGAGCTAAAATGATACATCAGTAAAATTGACATATTTCCCATTAATTCAGGATGTTTCCTAGCAATGGAAATTATCAGAATGTATTCAGGACGAAGGTCAGTGAAAATATGAGTGTTTTTTAAAAAGTCGTCTTGTGTCTCACTTTACCCCAGCTTAGGGGTAAACTGAGGCAGACCAGAGAAATCAAGGGGGTAAAGTGAACCAGCTGGGGGTAAACTGATCCACTTACTATTTCCACTCTGAAACTACCATAACAACACATTTTGTAACAGTTAGAATCCTGACAGCTAGCTTGACAACCACTCATTCCAGAACTAATGTCGGACTAGTAACAGAATCATGGGGATTGGTCAATTAAGCATTTTTTTTTTTATTAACACTTGAAAGTAACTCTGAACAAAATCAAATACAACAGAATATCATTCAAAATGTTTTAATTAACATTCAAATGACAGACAGAACCAGTTAGATTAGAACACAGTCTGAGGGTCAGAACACAGGACCCTTAGAGCCAGCTAGTGTCTGGGGGTCAGAGCAAAGGACAATCAGAACCAGCTAGAACAGCCTGGGACTCACTCTCTTAGACCCACCTGGATTAGAACACCAGCCTACTGTCATACTCTACAACTAGGCCTACTCTACATTCCAGCCCTGAAGGTTACAGGGAAAGATGAGGAGTTGCTCTCTCCGTGTGGTTCCTCCAGGCCTTTTAGGTTGAGGCAGCTTCTTCACCACATCTTCACCACATCACTTTTAGGAACATGTGCATTATTATGTAAACACAAACTTTAATTTTGGAACCGATTAATCGCGATTAATCTTTTGACAGGCCCAATTATTAGCTATAGGCTAAGATTTAGCTTTGTGGCAAGATCAGTTGGCCTTAGGTAACCTACAGAATCATGTGATCTCTTGCACACCCTAGCCTACCTGCACATTGTGTCTTTGTCCAATTGGCAGGGACAGGGATATTGTTTTTCTCTGCGTATTCAAATGCCAGTTGACGGCACTTAACTGGAGGAAGGCCATGGAACTGTTCAGCTAGTTGTTTCAAGTGTTTGGCAAGCTCCTCCTCCATCTTGTCTGTGAATATTCTCTTTGCCTCAGCTACTGCACCCCAGGCTACTGATTTTACTTCCCCTTTCTCTTTTTTCTTTATGAATCTTAGGAGGCTTGACTTGTCAATATTTCTGTCCCTTGCAGCTGCTCTTATAGACTTCTTTCCTTCCTTGACCTCAGTGGCTGCACTCTCCATCTCCTCGAGGGGTGTTTTGCCCCAGGTTGTCTTCCTGGTGTATTGCCTTGGCATGATGGCTTTTCTACAATGTTTATGACATTAAAAATAAAACATATGTAATGTGCCTCATGTCTCACTTTACCCCACAGCATTTGTCTCACTTTACCCCACCGCCACATTTTAGAAAAAAACGATCTCTCTTAGCAATTTAGGATAATCTTCAGCTAGTATCATCACATGGTTTTATATGTTGGCAGTTCATCAACATGTATGATATAAGTTTTTCTACCTGAATCAATTTGCTTTGGCACAACAGTTGATTAAGTTGACAGCAAGAAAATTTACTTTTAAATGCAAAAAAAATATTTGTGTGAAAAAAACATGCTTACCACAGCAACATGAGGTCAAGTCAAGTCAAGTCAAGGCAAGTCACCTTTATTTATATAGCGCTTTTAACAATACAGATTGTGTCAAAGCACTTAACAGTATCAAGTTGGAGGATAGAGTGTCAGTAATGTATAATAATAAGATTAAACACTCAATTTTCAGTTAAAGGCATTTCATTATTGAATTCAAAGATGTCATTGTCTAGCTAAGTTTAGTATAAATAATATCTATGAAATTAAATTGACGATAATCGCTAGAAATTAAGTGTCCCCAACTGAGCAAGCCAGAGGCGACAGCGGCAAGGAACCAAAACTCCCTCTGTGACAGAGTGGAGAAAAAAAAACCTTGGGAGAAACCAGGCTCAGTCGGGGGGCCAGTTCTCCTCTGGCCAGGATATTATTGTTTATTTATTGTTTTAATTAAGACTTTAAATGTATTATATTTCTATTTTAATATTGTTGCAATTTCTAACAATAATAGTATTATGTAGTTAGGTATTTTATTATATATTTATTTATTTGTTTTATTTTTTGTTTTATTGTATTTTAAGTCGAGGCCTTCACTGGGATTATGTCCCCGGGGCTCATCCAGGGGTCCGGCCTCCGCCGACAATCTGGGCCGCAGTCATCATCTCCCGGCGCCAATCCACCATCTGATCCGGACACGGACTGAGAAACAGAATAAGAAAGAAACAGACTAATATTAGCGTAGATGTCCATATTTTTACGATGTAACAAGTACATCGTGTGTTATGGGAAGTGTTCCCGGTTCCGGTTGATCTAATTAATGCAGCCTAACAATCCTTTAACGGATTTGAATAATAGAAGTGTATTAGTGTGTTATGTGTATGCCAGGTTAAAGAGGTGGGTCTTTAATCTAGATTTAAACTGACACAGTGTGTCTGCCTCCCGAACAGTGTTTGGTAAATTGTTCCAGAGTTTGGGCGCTAAATAGGAAAAAGATCTGCCGCCCGCAGTTGATTTTGATATTCTAGGTATTATCAAACGGCCAGAGTTTTGAGAACGCAGTGGACGTGAAGGACTATAATGCGATAAGAGCTCGCTCAAGTACTGAGGAGCTAAACCATTCAGGGCTTTATAAGTAATTAACAAGATTTTAAAATCTATACGATGTTTAGTAGGGAGCCAGTGCAGTGTTGACAGAACCGGGCTAATGTGCTCATACTTCCTGGTTCTAGTAAGAACTCTAGCTGCTGCATTTTGAACCATCTGTAATTTGTTTATTAAGCGTGCAGAACAACCACCCAATAAAGCATTACAATAATCTAACCTTGAGGTCATAAACGCATGAATTAATATTTCTGCATTTGACAATGAGAGCATAGGTCTCAGTTTAGATATATTTTTAAGATGAAAAAATGCAGTTCTACAAATGCCAGAAACGTGGCTGTCAAAGGAGAGATTACTATTAAATAGCACACCTAGGTTCCTGACTGATGACGAAGAATTTACAGAGCAGCCATCGAGTGTTAGACAGTGTTCTAGGTTATTACTTGTGGGGGTTTTAGGTCCGATAAGTAACACCTCTGTTTTTTCAGAATTTAGCAGTAAGAAATTACTCGTCATCCAGTTTTTTATATCGACTATGCATTCCATAAGTTTCTCAATTTGGTGTGTTTCACCAGGCCGTGAAGAAATATAGAGCTGAGTATCATCAGCATAACAGTGAAAGCTAACCCCGTGTTTCCTAATGATATTTCCCAAGGGTAACATGTAAAGCGTGAAAAGTAACGGCCCTAGTACTGAGCCTTGAGGAACTCCATACTGCACTTGTGATCGATATGATACCTCTTCATTCACTGCTACGAATTGATGGCGGTCAGATAAGTACGATTTGAACCATGCTAATGCACTTCCACTAATGCCAACAAAGTTTTCTAGTCTATTCAAAAGAATGTTGTGATCGATAGTGTCGAACGCAGCGCTAAGATCCAGTAGAACTAATAGAGAGATACAACCACGATCAGATGATAAGAGCAGGTCATTTGTAACTCTAATGAGAGCAGTCTCAGTACTATGATACGGTCTAAATCTTGACTGGAAATCCTCAAAGATATAATTTTTCTCTAAGAAGGAATATAATTGTGAGGATACAACCTTTTCTAATATCTTTGACAGAAAAGGGAGATTCGAGATCGGTCTGTAATTAACTAGATCTTTGGGGTCAAGTTGTGTTTTTTTAATGAGAGGCTTAATAACAGCCAATTTAAAGTTTTTGGGGACATATCCTAATGACAATGACGAATTAATAATAGCCAAAAGAGGATCTATGACTTCTGGAAGCACTTCTTTTAGTAGTTTAGATGGAATAGGGTCTAACATACATGTTGTTGGTTTAGATGAATTAACAAGTTTATACAATTCTTCCTCTCCTATAGTAGAGAATGAGTGGAATTGTTCCTCAGGGGATCTATAATACACTATTTGATGTGACGATATAGCTGACGGCTGCATGGTTACAATTTGATCTCTAATAGTATCAATCTTGGAAGTAAAGTAGTTCATAAAATCATTACTGCTGTGATGTTGGGAAATGTCAACACCTGTTGATGCTTTATTTTTTGTTAATTTTGCCACTGTATTGAATAAATACCTGGGGTTATGTTTGTTTTGTTCTAAAAGAGACGAAAAGTAATCAGATCTAGCAGTTTTTAAAGCTTTTCTGTAGGATAGGGTACTTTCCCGCCAGGCTAAACGAAATACCTCTAGTTTTGTTTTCCTCCAGCTGCGCTCCATTTTCCGGGCTGCTCTCTTTAGAGTGCGTGTGTGCTCATTATACCACGGTGTTGGACTCTTTTCCTTAATCTTCCTTAAGCGTAAAGGAGCAATTGTATCTAAAGTGCTAGAAAAGAGAGAGTTCATAGTTTCTGTTACATCATCAAGTTGTTCTGAGCTGTTGGATATGCTGAGGAATTGAGATAAATCAGGAAGATTACTTACAAAGCAGTCTTTTGTGGTAGAAGTGATGGTTCTACCATATTTATAAGAAGGAGTAGAATTTACAGCTTTAACTATATGGAGTTTACACAAGACTAGATAATGATCTGATATATCATAGCTTTGCTGCAGAATTTCAACACCACTAACATCAATTCCATGTGACAGTATTAAATCTAGAGTATGATTTTGACTATGAGTAGGTCCTGAAACGTGTTGTCTAACCCCAATAGAGTTCAGAATGTCTCTGAATGCTGATCCTAATGTATCTTTTTCATTATCGACATGGATATTAAAATCACCCACAATTAGGACTCTATCTGCAGCCAGCACTAACTCTGATAGAAAATCAGCAAATTCTTTAATAAAGTCTGTATGGTGCCCTGGTGGCCTGTATACAGTAGCCAGTACAAATGTTACGGGGGATTTATCATTAATACTTTTTTCTCTAGATAATTTTATATGAAGCACCATTACTTCAAAGGAGTTATACTTAAAGCCTGTCTTCTGAGAAATACTGAGAATATTGTAATAAATTGTAGCAACACCTCCCCCTTTGCCTTTTGGACGCGGCTCATTTTTGTAACAGTAATCTTGGGGGGTGGACTCATTTAAAATAATGTATTCATCTGGTTTAAGCCATGTTTCTGTCAAACAGAGCAAATCTAGGTTATGATCATTAATCAAATCATTTACAAAAAGTGCTTTGTAGAAAGGGACCTGATATTCAGTAAACCAAGTTTTATCAATTGTTTCTGTGTATTATAAACATTTTTTATTTGTTGAACATCAATTAAATGGTTACTCATAAATAGTTTTTGACGTTTTCTGTATTTTCTAGTTCGGGGAACAGACACAGTCTCTATAGTGTGATATCTAGGTGAAGGAGTCTCTATGTGCTGAGAATTAACTGACTTCTGTGAGCTAGCAGACGGTCGGTTTAGCCAGTCTGTCTGCTTCCTGACCTGGTCCACTTCTTCATGGCCAAGGGGAAATGGGAGGGGCTTGAAAACATAATGGTCACCTGACCACAAATGTATTCCATTGCCTACATACAGGGGTGTCTCACATTACCCGATGTCTCACATTACCCCACTCTCCCCTATGTGTTCCTGTGGCAACATGATGTAGGCCTATAGCAACGCTTGCATACAGGTGCAGTAAGCTCAGTTCGTTCAGATTTGTCATCTGTTTTGTATCCAAAGTAATGCCATATTTCACTTCTACTGTTCTCTGTTTATTAATCTCGGATGTGTTGATAGAGTTTCATCTGTTTGATCCATCGCGTTGTTCTGTTGTCACATTTTACCGGTTGCACAGCAATTTGGGAAGCACTGTCACCTACAGGTGTATTTCGCAACTGCAGCGTATGAAATACCGAATTGAGCAAAATTATGATATCGTACCGTTTGAAATATAATATATACCGGTACTTTTCCAGTACCGGTATACCATGCATCCCTAGTAGCCTTGAAGACCATGATTAGCTGGTTCAGGTGTGTTTGATTGGGGTTGGAGCTGAAATCTGTAGGACGGTAGCTCTCCAGGAGCAGGGTTGGAGACCCCTGGTAGGCCAATGTGAAATGCAGGGCTGACAAAAGAACACATTCACAATACAGAGTTCATTAAAACCGTCTCTCTCTCTGTCACATACACACACACACAGAGAAATTAAAGGTTTAAAAATGCTTAATAAACAGTAAACATACAAGCACACACACACACACACAGACATACGCAGAAATGAAAGGCTTAATAATACTTAATATACAGCACGCATGCTAACACACACACACACACACACGAACACTCACTTTGTTGCAGATATAAAGTAGTGATTTTCAAAGACATCCAAAATGGAGAATAGGTTAACAGACACATATACACAAAAATTAAATGGTTAAACTAATATATTAATATCCAATAAGCATGCTTTCACACACAGAGACACACATACACAGACATACATGCACACACATTTTGCTGAGATATGAAATAAATTATAAGTGACAATACGTATTGCTCATTTTTAAGAGTTTATATGTCGTTGTCATGTTTTACTGTAATCATAATCTGGCATAATTGTAAAAACTGATATATCTGAATGAACAAAATGGTAAACTTTGACTAAATGTGATTTCAAATGTTACAACAGTGATTTTATAATATCTAAGCATGAATCAACCTATGAACAGTACTGTTTCAGTTAGTTGAACAAGCCTATTAGTGGTCTTGCGCTGCCATCTAGTGGTTAGAAATTGCAATTTCTCATACAACACATTGTTTTTAATCTTTATAACTGTTATAGTGTAATTGTTTGCTCAATCTCTCTTAAATGTTGCATGCTTCTTTAGAATGAAATGATGCATAATTTTACACTGAGAATTTGAGGGCTTTTATTTAGGATTCATAGTCCTTTGGGTACACTATGTAAAGAAGATATTTTAAAATGACCTGTTTATAGTTGTCAAAAATGCATATGTTCAACATTGTTTTTATTTATTTTTTTGATAATTATTAACCTAGAATCTAGAGATTAGTAATGGACTGATTTTATTGATTTTGATTTTAAAAACCATGTCTAGTTCACTAGTTCAAGAAGTTTTTTTCTAAATAATCTCAAATATTTAATGAACAGTTTGATTGACAGCATTGATCCCAGAGGCAAAGTTGTTCAGAGTGAGAAGATCTATCGTATGATATGAAGATATAGTGTATAAGTGAATAGTATTAACATTTTATTGCAATTTGAGGTCATTTACTACGGAAATACTTTTTTAGAGGCCTTTTTCACTGTTATTGCGCCACCTATGGTCCAATCTCCATGAATCTCAGCATGCTTGTTAAGAATAATCAGATACATATTTTCACCAAGTTTCGTAAAGTTCTGAGTTTTCGTTTAGGTTTTATAGGCTTATGGTTATATGTGGCCACACCCCTTTATAAATGAGCCAATTATAGCTAACCAAAGAACAAAATTCAAATTTTTTTCGATGATTATTGATTTAGAGTGTCTATAGAATATTATTGCAGTGGTTTGATCAAGATTGAGCAAAAAAAACAGGGACTAGTTCGCAAAAGTAGGTTTTTGACATATTTGTGAATAATTAATGAACGATTTGATTGACAGCAATGGTTCTTGAGGCAAAGTTGTTCATTATGAGGAGATCTATCAAATGATATGAAGATCTAGTGTATGTGTGAATATATGAACATGTTCTACAATTTGAGGTCATTTTATACAGAAATATTGTGTCTTTGAGGCCTTTTAAACTGTTATAGCGCCACCTATGCTCCGATCTCCATGAAACATTGTATGCTTGTTAAGAGTCATGTGTCACATGTTTTCACCAAGTTTCGTAAAGTTTTGAGTTTTCGTTTAGGTTTCATAGGCTTATGGTTATATGTGGCCACGCCTCCTTTTAAAATGACCCCGTTATAGCTAACCAAAGGACAAAATTCAATTTTTTTTTCGATAATTGATCGAGAGAGTCCAGAGAATATTACTGCAGTCGTTTGATCGAGATTGAGCAAAAAACCAGAGACTAGTTCGCAAAAGTAGGTTTTTGACATATTTGTGAATAATTAATGAACGATTTGATTGACACCAATGGTTCTTGAGGCAAAGTTGTTCGCAATGAGAAGATCTATCAAATGATATGCATATTGTGTGTATGTGTGGAACACCACATGATTACAGAGCCAAAAAATGTCGTTAGCGCCAACTAGTGGCCAATTTCTTTCAAAATTCTTACAGACCTTTAGGGCCATGAGTCGAACATGCCCACCGAGTTTCGTTCCGATCGACCTCCGTTAACCTTGTCAAATTGGTGCTTAAACTTGTTTGGCCAATGGCGGCCATGTTTTTTGAAAAAAGTAGGGAAAAAAATACTATGGAGGTCAATGGTGCCCCAGAACTGCTCTGTTTCCCACATTGTTCAGAATATCTTCCTTTGTGTTCGGCAGAACAAAGACATTCATACAGGTTTGGAACTACTTGAGGGTGAGTAAATGAGGACAGAATTTTCATTTTTGGGTGAACTATCCCTTTTAGCAATTTTTCATACAACACTGTGTTTTTGACATGTATTACCATTATAGTGTTATTTTTTGCCCAATCTCTCTTAAATTATCAACATTTTTTTTATAATTATTGACCTAGAGAGTCTAGAGAACAGTACTGCACAGATTTGATTGATTTTGAGTTAAAAACTGAAGGCTAGTTGACAAAAGCATGTTTTTTAAATAATCTCAAATACTTAAAGAACAGTTTGATTGACTGCAGTGATCCTAGAGGCAAAGTTGATCCGAATTAGAAGATCCATCGTATGATATTAAGATATGGTGTATAAGTGAATATTATGAACGATTTATTGCAATTTAAAGTCATTTAATATAGAAAGACTGTATTTTTGAGGCCTTTTTAACTGTTATAGCGCCATCTATGGTCCAATCTCCATTAAACTTTGCATGCTTGTTAAGAGTCGTCTGACACATGTTTTCACCATGTTTTGTAACGTTTTGAGATTTCGTTTAGGTTTCATAAGCTTTTGGGTAAATGTGGCCATGCCCCTTTTCTAAATGACCCGTTATAGCTAACCAAAGGACAAAATTAATTTTTTTTTGATAACTATTGATCTGGAGAGTCCAGAGAATATTACTGCAGTGGTTTGATCGAGATTGAGTGAAAAACCAGGGACTAGTTCGCAAAAGTATGTTTTAAACATATCTGTGAATATTTAATGAACGATTTGATTGACAGCATTAGTTCAAGAGGCAAAGTTGTTCAGAATGAACTTTGTTTCCCAGGGAAAGCAAGAGCTGGTCAAATGTAAAACTGTAACTTGAATGCAATGTAAGTCGCTTTGGATAAAAGCGTCTGCTAAATGCATAAATGTAAATGTAAGAATGAGGATATCTACTACATGCTCAAACCCCTAATAATAATTACCCTACAACAGCTGTATTAATACATTTACTATAACATTCACCAATAGTGTTCAAATTTGAATCTGTAATATTTTCTAATGTTTTAAAAGACGTCTCTTCTGCTCAGCAAGGCTGCATTTATTTGTACAGTAAAAAATACATGCCTGATTCAAGAAGGGGGTCTCAAAAATGGCCAAAAAATATTATTTTACTAACTTATTAATTTTAAGTTAAATTGTGCTTTGTTGCTATAATGTCTGATAGGATGTTTAAAAATTTCAATGGTAAGTAAATTTTTTTTTTTTTTTTTGAAAAGCAGGACAAAACTGTAAAAAGCAGATTTTGGCTATTTAATTTATGCAATAGTGAAAAAAAAAGGCAAAATAGGCCTACATGGGGGAGTGTTCGGTATTCGGCCTTCGGCCCAGTGTTTCATTTTGTTCGACTTCGGCTTCGGCCAAGAATTTTCATTTCGGTGCATCCCTAGTGAAAATTGGCCTGAAGCCTGGCCCTAGGAGCATAAAATAGTCGGGGCCTGTTGGGCCCGGGCTGAAATGCAGGGCTCTACTGCTTTTAAACCAACAAACACTATGTTGCAGTCCATGATGGAGCAAAAGGACGCCCTAAACATCTGCAAAAACGCAGGCTTCCGATGATAGCGACTCTGAGGTGGAGTATGGACATACCACTAACAGTCACCTCAACAGCTAAGTTCTTTGGTCTGTATACATTGGACGTGACAAAGAAACTGTTAAAATCATTTGAACTTTGTGTCAGTACATCATAAATTGAACAAGGCATCAGTTTACTGTCTGTCAGGGATTTGTAGTGTTGATGACGATGCTGATTTTGTAGTGTATCCAGTGTGGATATCATTAATTATGATGGATTCTATAGTATTTTGTCGTGTCGCTTGCATCCGGTGTAAGGTACTAGTTATTTATCTATTGTGGTAATTTGCAGGTTGTGTCAAAAAGTTGTTAGTCTAGATAAATAGCTGTGTTCTGTACGTTTGACTTGTGTACGATAATTTTCTTCCAAATACAATAATTTTGAGCTTCTGGTACGATATTTGGACATTTCCAATCTGGCAACACTGGTTTCCACCCATGGTCCCACCAATGTGTTTTCACGAGAGGCACCAGTTCTAACGCCATGGCAAAAGTTCAAGCAAAGCGTGCAAACTTGTCTGTCTTTGGCTGCACAGATGAGCACAGAACACTATTAGTGTCCCAGCCTCAGAGGAGACAAGAGAGCAGTGGATTTATTGTTTTATTTACTGTATATTACACTGCTGCCACACAGATCTAATATAAACGTGATATCTTTCCTAGCTGTTTACCTTCACAGACATAACCGACTGTTTTTGTAACGTATGTGTTTTTAACATAAAATTGTGTGTATTTGACAATTTAAGACATGAAAGAAAACTTAGTTTAGTACTCACATGCCTGCTTTCTGTGTGCGACTGCGCGTGTGCTCAGAAAACGTTTATCAAAAGTTTAAACTAATATGGTTTAAAACGCATGATTTCAGCATGATAATCAAAACCAAACAGATGTTTTTTTTTTAACAAAGTTTCTGAGAAACAAGCTGTAAAGGCACAGCCCTATTCTGGAAAAGGGGGCAGGGAACAGCAGCTCATTTGCATTTAAAGAAACATGCATAAAAAAAATGTACCCAATATTTTCTGCATTAAATACAGCCACTATTTACTCATCTGATTTAGTGTGGTTGAACTGGCACGTCTGAAATCACAATCTAGTAGCTGTCACTTTCTGTTCAGTACAGCACTCAAACGTTCTTGCTTGTACCCATACTTTATAAGTGTGCTGTTGGTGAATTAAGGGTTTGTGTGTATTATTGTGCTACTTCATACTTCTCTGCCTGTATAAACTTATTAAACATACTTAGAATTACACCACAATTACAAGAGTAACCACATGTACACTATGCACTTTATTTAAAAATGTTATGAAATGGGCATGTTTTTCAGCATGATAATGTGTTGACAGCTCAAGTAATGAATTCCAAGCATGAATAAGGAAACTTTAAAATTACACTTTAAATTAAAATATACTAGAACTTAAGGATATTATTTGAGCATAGTTTAAAACATATCTGAATTAATTATATTTAATTAATCTTTATTTAAATAAACAATAAAGACACTTTAAAAACTACACATAACTTTCACAAAGTATATTTTTATAAAATACAATAACACTTTCTATGAAGCCCAAGCTCATAATGAATTATAGCCCCATTTTTAATTATTTATAGATAAGTATTACTATTATATAAATATATTTATAAAGATACAATTAGACCTATACTGCAATAAGAACATAAGAAGTTATAGGGTCTGCATCTATTTTCATCTTGGAAACTTACTTTTTGATGTCACTCCTGATTGCGGCACACCATCTATCAATAAATGTGGAGAATAAATCAAAAGTGACTGCTGTGCAGGCAATAATAGCTTGGTCCCTCCAGAACTGCTGGACAAACTAAGATTTCCAAGACATGCAAACCTGGAATTAGCATTTAATCTTGAGTAGCATTTGAGACGTGGGATTTTAAGACATGTTGGTGTCCCTTCACTGCTACAAGTATGTCTAGCTAGATTTTTAAATATGTCAGTCTGTTAATATGACTTTGATATTGAAGTTGCTTTGACAAAAATTACATGCTTATAAACATCATGCTTTTTTATTTATTTATATATATATTTTTAAAGTTGCTCCTTGTGGACTTAGTGACATCTGTAACAGGAACTCCACTGCCAGCATCAACACTGTGAGCACTGTCACTGATAAAGTCCATTGCTGTACCATGTTGGTGGCTGAACAAACTCGGGGTTATGGGCAGGGCTTGACATTAACTTTTTTGCTCACCAGCCACTGTGGCTAGTGGTTTTCCAAAATTACTAGCTACTCTGCATTTTCACAGACCAAAATTTTGTTTCTGGGAAATTACATTTTATCTTATTAAAGTCCACGACTACATACTAAAATTTACTTAAATTGATTTCCAGGTCATTTTTGCCTATATAAAAAGGCAGTTTTTTTAACTAACCTATGCATAATTTTTCATATCAAAAAGTTAAATTTGAATAATTATTACAGTTAATATAATGAGGCACTATATTGGACTGTTACCAATCGAATGAAATCAGAATCAACAAAACAGATCTTTACACTGCAGAATAAAGTGAAGCAGCTGAAGTGGCATTTAGATGCATTTTTACACAGACAGTTTAATGAAGCTCAAATGTAGCATGCCATGAATGCATTTAAGATGCAAAATTACAACTGCATATATAATGTTATGGTTTTAAATTACAATTTTAAATTAAAAGGTTTTTTTTAATACACAAATATGAAATACTTTAAAATATGAAAGTAAACCGTCAGCAGGTGGCAGCAAGTGACTGTCTTATTGAGTGAGTCATTGAGTCATTCATTCAAATGATTCGTTCAGACGGCTGATTCATTCAAGAATTAATCAAGTGCCTGTCTTTATGAATGGGTTATTGAATCACTGATTCGTTTGATACACTAAGTCATTTGGTAACGAAACACCACGTATGTTACTAAGACATACGCGACTAATGCGGTGATCTTTGTTTGCAACAATTTTTTCGAGCCCAAACAGTCAGCATTAACTGTCTAAAATGCAAGTCACTTAATATTAACTACTTGTTTGAACTCTTGCGTAAAATCAGTGTTAAATTTGGTCATACTGGTTTTCAGGGTAAACTGCATTCTTTTGGTCGTGTCATGTTGCTTAACTAGGCTATATCATGTTATGAATATAAAAACTACATGTTTACCGTAGTATGTCTCTACTGTGTGCAGCTGTGTTCAGTTGTTTTGATTTCTCCATGAGATTCTCTCTCACACACACACACACAGGCTGCGTGAGCCTCAACTGCCGCGACGACTTTGTTACTGTCAATAATACATGATCCACTATAAATTTCGGTTTGCACCAAATGTAATAAAATCGCTGAAATTTTGGTAATTCCCTAATTATATGTTTTAATCACATTTGTTGTCTGGTCAGGCAAGTAAAATTCTCTTTAACTTGCCCCTTCAAAAAATCTACTTGTCCCGGACAAGCATTAATGTCAAGCTTTGTTACTATAAATTAAACACGCCGAAGTGGCTAGTAGGAGTATCCTTGTTACCCGGCACTGCTGAAATCCACCCGCATTTGGCGGGTGTTAATGTCAAGGATTACTTTGGAGTTGATATAACCAAACTAATCCAGTCCAATCAAACTTTATTGGTACCATGACCTACCTTTATTGGTATAAATCGATGCTTAAGCTATGATTAGTCCAAATAAAAGCATGACGTCAGCACTGAGCAACCAATTGTATTCAACGTGTAATACGCGATCCATTTTTTTTCTCTGCTGAGGAACAGTAAAGAATCGTGCAAATATGGAGAATAAAAAAAATACTAATGTAGTAATGACAAATGTGCAAAATATTTGTTTAATGTCATTATTTTACTAAATACTATGAATGAAGTCCAGTATCACTGATACCACACAGTGAAATCCTCAGTGTTAAATGTACACTGCACAATGTCTATATGAGTCCAATCATACTCTTTCATTTCAGAATTTTTTAATTGAAAATGATAAATTCATTTGTGAGGGTGAGTGATGAATAGCAGCAGGTCGACCATCCTTTCTGCTGGAAGATCCAACCACAGCCCAGTTTTACACCCCAGTTTCTCCAACTGTGATCCTGATCAGACAATGCAGGCCAGTTGTTAACATCTCCAGTTGATTGAAAATTAATTTTCTTTTGATCACCTAATTTCCCTAGTAAAACCGGAAGCCATGGTTCACCTGTACAGCATTCCTAATCACTCTGTACAATATGAATGGGAATATGCTTCAGTTATATTCTTACACAATAAAATTTGTAAGGGGTGCCAATAAGTATAACACATGACACATTTTAAGTGCATTGTTTTTTTCTAGAATTGTACTTCAATTACAGGGTAGATTTTTATGAATATTTTAAATGAAAGACTAAGAGGATAAACAGGACAAATAGATTTTTTTTATGGCCTTCAGTATAAAATGTGGAAATTATTTATTTAAGAACAGCTGACATGTTCAGTCAATTTAAAGGGAACCCTGGGTATTAAGACTTATAAGGCTTAATTTAATGTAAATGATGTCTCTTACTGAAATATGTAGTAGAATATTTACTACTATTGTAGTAGAACCCATTAAATATTTACGTTATTTTAAAAATCCACATCATTTATACATATTATTTTGACTACGTAAAACGGTTGCGCTCGGTCAGCTAGCTGGCTCTATCAAGTTGCTATTTTTACCGCAACATAACTCTGAAAAGAAAAAGTGATACGATGACCACAGCTATTGAAAGAGCTTATAGGTAGTGATGGATATAAGCATACACTTAAACAAAATGCCATACCATCGATTTTCCCCACAAAGAGTCTGAACGCCCCTGGATATCAAGTGAAATCCATGCTGAGAAACTTCTTCAGTGGCTGCGGCATCATGACAAGCATTGGCATGTTTACATTGTTTGTAAGCGCTTTCAGTAGCTGTGGTCTACTAAAAGCCTCAAAGGCATGAGGGCTAAAGTGGAGAGAACAAAGACACAGGTGTTTAGGAAGTTTTATTTGTCCAAAGGCATATTCCCATTTTTTTCCTTCTCTTCTTATCGCTAGGAAAGCAGTGAAAACGTACATCGCTTCTCTTGTTGCCCTTCGACTGAAAATTACAACCAAAAGCCACACAATGTGGCATCGTATCAGTATTTTATTTTCCAAGTTGCTTACTCCGAGTTGTGTAGCGGTAAAAAAAAAAAAAAAGTAGCTCACCGAGTGCAACCGTATTATGTAATCAAAATAATGGCGAAAATATGTATAAAACCATGTGAAATTTTTAAATAATGTAAATCTTTCATAGATTTTTTACTACATATTTTAGTAAAAGACATCATTTACGTTCCTTCTGTTGTTTACCAATGAGCAGAAATACATTTCCAGAGATTATTTCAGAGCCCTATTCAGAATTTGCAGGAGTGAGGAGGGAAGCAAACTTTGAGAAGAGAGAAGACACAATCTTTTGCTGGGAGCTACTGCTCAGTACAATTTAGGGTGAACAGATCGGGCTTTTAATGTTACTATTATTTGAATGTCTCATTTCAATTCAAATTCCTGGAATGATTGATTTAGGGGAATTGTCCTAAATGTACACTAAGTTCTTGTGGCCCTCCTCCTCTTGTGGCCATTCAAACTTTGGTGATGTAATTGCATAAATCTTTTAGTCAAAGTCTGCTGTAGAGCGTTCTTTAAAAGTGCACATCGGGGCCCGTGTTCATGAAAAATCTTAGTGCTAAGAGTAGCTCCTAGTAACAAAATTCTAAGAAAATTCTTAGAAATGTGGGTGTTTCCTCTTAAATTTAAAGAAAAGATCCTAGTAAAGAAAAAAGTAATTCAGAAAGCATCTTAACCCTTAAAAGAGGTCTTAAGGTCCGAAATTGTTAGGAGCACGGACGAGGACTTTTAAGAGGCTTAAGAGTTTCTTTAGCAGTGGAGAAAATGAACCAAACATGAAGAGGGAGAAGAAACGTGTTGCACACAATGCATGACAGTGAGTTAATAAGACGCTACACATTAGATCGTGCAGGGATCATGTTTGTGACAGATCTTATTAAAGACATGTTAACATCCCTGACACTGCGCAGAAATGCCATAGCACCAGAAATGGACGTAATCACTACATTAACTACATTAACATGTAACGGAGGTCATCTTGTCCCAAAATATAATAAAGGTTAAACGCACACACACAAAAAAAAAACTATCTGAAGCGGGAATTGAACCCCGGCCACACGCATGATGACGTAGAGTCCTAACCGCAAGACCACGAATCGTTGACGACTAGGGTGGCACTCAGTCTGTACTCGACTCAGACCGAAAACCTCAAAGAGGAAGGCAGAGAGAGAGAAAAAAAAACAATCAGTTATTATTGTTCGGGCGCCAGACAAGTTTATTATACCTGCCACATTTTTATATTAATTTCATCCCGGATAGCAACGGACAACCAAACCATCCGCTACATACAAACAAGAGGAAGACATAAACAAATACGTAATTTTCTTTGTTTTAACGTTTTTATATTCTAGACAGGACTTTTTTATCTCCAAGCACTACAATTCCATTAAAAAAAAAAAACAAGAAAAAGAAAAATAATCGAGCAAAATCAACTAACACAAAACAACACTTTTCAAATATGCATAAATGAGTGCAATGTGTATGTGTGACTGTAGTGAGTGGAACACTGACCAAGCTGGCAGCACAGGTGACTAAGAGTGATTCGGGAATATCAGCGGCGGCAGCCGGTCTTGGCTCCTTTAATAAGAGTAGGGTTCGAACCTCCAGGTCAATCCCAGATGTTAAAAAGTAGCATTCACTGGCCAAGAGAAATGCCCTTTAGCAACAGGCTAAACAGGCCACCTCCTCTCCACAATCCGCACACTCCGAAAACGACAGATTCACCGCAAGGACTGCCTCCAAAAAGGTACGTAACTGGTCAGACCAACCCCTTCCGGTCTCTAAACCTCACACTATATAGACATTGACTCCTCCTCTTAATTAGTGCTGCTTCCAATCCAGATACAATTTAATTTGGAAGGCGGTGATAGAAAAAATTTAAATAAACAAAGGGGCAGTATAGGAAATATCTGTAATGCCACAAACATATTTGGCAACTGGAAAAATGCAACTATGCAGCAGCAGCAATGATTTGGGTCTGTTACAGCACTTTCAGAACCTTATTGTGTCGCTGTTCATTTCCTATAAAATACGTTAAGTATGACAGCATGGTAAATAAAAAATAAAGAATATAATGTGTGTGTGTGCGCACAAGAGAGTGTGAGAGAGAGAGAGAGAGTATGGTAAAACAGGAAAAATTACACCTGTAATTTCAAAGTGAAGGCTTGTAATAAGCCCTACTCTTAAAAGCGCTTTTACTTCCTTCTTGGACAACCAACCAATCACAGTCTTCAAAAGACTGTGTCATAGCTAGCAACGGGGTCAGCCCCGCCTCCTCACTAAGATAAAAGTTTTTGTCTTTTCCTCGCTCAGAGTTGCTCTCAGATTGGTCCTGAATCACTTTTAAGCTAAGACTCCTAGCTAGAAATTTTTAAGCTAAATTAGGAGCTCTCTGAGAGGATTCTTAGAATCTTTATGAATACGGGCCCAGAAGTGCATAGTAACTGCAAGTGGGGCACTAGTGACCACCCTTCAGAAGCCTAAAATGCTTAACAGGACCTTCTTTGGCCTTGTGGACATGCAAATGTAGTGGTCTTCTTAGCACGTTCTCAAGATTGTAATTGAACATCCACTGCTTTATTTTGAACCAGGTCAAAAACAAGAACTGTTTTATTTGTGCAACATCTATTATTTAAATATAACATATTCCCTTGTTTATGAAATATTATATTTCTTTATACATTTATGATAAAATATTTTCTTGAAGGCCTATATTATTTTATATTCTTACACATTCATTTAACATATTGCCAATAGCAAACTTAATTAAAATGCTGTCTGTAGACTAGGCAAGATTGCACACAATATAATATAAAGAGATTAATATAAGAATATCTTAATTCTGCCCTTTTTTGTCATTCTTAATTCAAAATAAAATGTTGCTATTGTCACGCAGGTTTGGTTATGTATTAAACTTGTGACCACAAGATAAAGATTTTGTTCCCTCAACAAAGTGTTTTCAGGTGTGCTGATGTGGATCAGGTGCGGGGCATGAAGGATTTTTGGGCTTTTCAATTAGAATTCAGGGGATTGTGATTGCTGAGTGAGGGTGGAGGTAGAGTGGGAGCCTGACATATATTGACAGTTTATTTAGAATGAATTTAACCAGGGGTCCGTTCTTCGTATGTCGCTAACTCAGTTAGCTGGATTTGATTGTTGCCGATTTCGCTTGATCTTGGATCATTTGGTTCTTCGAAGCTCATCCTGGACTTGCTGTCATAGCAACAGGTCCGTAAGCTTAAACCTGCTCGGGAGCAGGCTTATTTCATGTAAACAGGATTAGATTGTATCTTTTTAAGCAGAATTGATACTTAAAATCTGTTACAGCCACTGCTACTTTATTATAAGAGTACCCTGCTGGTCCAGGGACAATAATTAAAAATAAAAATAATTTAAAAATGAATTTGAAAATAAGATAATGTTGTGTAGTCTATAACACTATAGACACAGCCAGTTTTACTCATTGAAAGATTTCTTAGTGATGAAATAATTACTTTATAATTGTATTGGAGTCTTACACACATGCTATACAGTTAATCTGAGCTGTGCATTGATTTGAGTAATGGCAGATATTATGGGAGGGGCTTGATGGAGCGCAGGAGATGCAGATAACTTGATCTTTAAGAAACTGTAATTAATGCTGTCAAGTCAAGTCAAGTCACCTTTATTTATATAGCGCTTTTAACAATACAAATTGTGACAAAGCAACTGCACAATATCAAAATGGGAAAATAGTGTCAATAATGTAAAATGACAAGATTAAACACTCAATTTTCAGTTAAAGGCATTTCATTGTTGAATTCAGTGATGGCATCGTCCAGCTAAGTTCAGTTCAAAAAAAATTTTGTTCAATCAAGTCGACGATATTGCTGGAAATGAAGTGTCCCCAACTAAGCAAGCCAGAGGCGACAGCGGCAAGGAACCAAAACTCCATTGGTGACAGAACGGAGAAAAAAACCTTGGGAGAAACCAGGCTCAGTCGGGGGGCCATTTCTCCTCTGGCCAGACGACACAGCAGTTCAATTCCAACTGCTGCAAAGTCAGATTGGATGGCTCAACAGGTTCCCGAGGTCTTTTCCTGATGGCTCTCTAGGTGACGGGGTCCTCACTGGGGGTCTGTCTCTGGGGCTCATCTAGGTGTCCTGGTCTCTGCTGACGTTCAGGGCTGTAGTAGAGGTCGTCTCTATGTGCTGATCCACCATCTGATCTGGTGACTGCAGTGACCTCGGAATAAGAAAGAAACAGACTAATATTAGCGTAGATGTCAATCTTTTTACGATGTAACAAGTACATCATGTGTTATGGGAAGTGTTCCCGGTTCCGGTTGATCTAATTAATGCAGCCTAACAATCCTTTAACGGATTTGAATAATAGAAGTGTATTAGTGTGTTATGTGTACGCCAGGTTAAAGAGATGGGTCTTTAATCTAGATTTAAACTGACAGAGTGTGTCTGCCTCCCGAACAGTGTTTGGTAGATTGTTCCAGAGTTTGGGCGCTAAATAGGAAAAAGATCTGCCGCCCGCAGTTGATTTTGATATTCTAGGTATTATCAAATGGCCAGAGTTTTGAGAACGCAGTGGACGTGAAGGACTATAATGCGATAAGAGCTCGCTCAAGTACTGAGGAGCTAAACCATTCAGGGCTTTATAAGTAATTAACAAGATTTTAAAATCTATACGATGTTTAGTAGGGAGCCAGTGCAGTGTTGACAGAACCGGGCTAATGTGCTCATACTTCCTGGTTCTAGTAAGAACTCTAGCTGCTGCATTTTTAACCATCTGTAATTTGTTTATTAAGCGCGCAGAACAACCACCCAATAAAGCATTACAATAATCTAACCTTGAGGTCATAAACGCATGAATTAATATTTCTGCATTTGACATTGAGAGCATAGGTCTCAGTTTAGATATATTTTTAAGATGAAAAAATGCAGTTCTACAAATGCTAGAAACGTGGCTGTCAAAGGAGAGATTACTATTAAATAGCACACCTAGGTTCCTGACTGATGACGAAGAATTTACAGAGAAGCCATCAAGTGTTAGACAGTGTCCTAGGTTATTACTTGTGGGGGTTTTAGGTCCGATAAGTAACACCTCTGTTTTTTCAGAATTTAGCAGTAAGAAATTACTCGTCATCCAGTTTTTTATATCGACTATGCATTCCATAAGTTTCTCAATTTGGTGTGTTTCACCAGGCCGTGAAGAAATATAGAGCTGAGTGTCATCAGCATAACAGTGAAAGCTAACCCCGTGTTTCCTAATGATATTTCCCAAGGGTAACATGTAAAGCGTGAAAAGTAACGGTCCTAGTACTGAGCCTTGAGGAACTCCATACTGCACTTGTGATCGATATGATACCTCTTCATTCACTGCTACGAATTGATGGCGGTCAGATAAGTACGATTTGAACCATGCTAATGCACTTCCACTAATGCCAACAAAGTTTTCTAGTCTATTCAAAAGAATGTTGTGATCGATAGTGTCGAACGCAGCGCTAAGATCCAGTAGAACTAATAGAGAGATACAACCACGATCAGATGATAAGAGCAGGTCATTTGTAACTCTAATGAGAGCAGTCTCAGTACTATGATACGGTCTAAATCCTGACTGGAAATCCTCACAGATATCATTTTTCTCTAAGAAGGAATATAATTGTGAGGATACAACCTTTTCTAATATCTTTGACAGAAAAGGGAGATTCGAGATCGGTCTGTAATTAACTAGATCTTTGGGGTCAAGTTGTGGTTTTTTAATGAGAGGCTTAATAACAGCCAATTTAAACTTTTTGGGGACATATCCTAATGACAATGACGAATTAATAATAGCCAAAAGAGGATCTATGACTTCTGGAAGCACCTCTTTTAGTAGTTTAGATGGAATAGGGTCTAACATACATGTTGTTGGTTTAGATGAATTAACAAGTTTATACAATTCTTCCTCTCCTATAGTAGAGAATGAGTGGAATTGTTCCTCAGGGGATCTATAGTACACTATTTGATGTGATGATATAGCTGACGGCTGCATGGTTACAATTTGATCTCTAATAGTATCAATCTTGGAAGTAAAGTAGTTCATAAAATCATTACTGCTGTGCTGTTGGGAAATGTCAACACCTGTTGATGCTTTATTTTTTGTTAATTTTGCCACTGTATTGAATAAATACCTGGGGTTATGTTTGTTTTGTTCTAAAAGAGACGAAAAGTAATCAGATCTAGCAGTTTTTAAAGCTTTTCTGTAGGATAGGGTACTTTCCCGCCAGGCTAAACGAAATACCTCTAGTTTTGTTTTCCTCCAGCTGCACTCCATTTTCCGGGCTGCTCTCTTTAGAGTGCGAGTGTGCTCATTATACCACGGCGTTGGACTCTTTTCCTTAATCTTCCTTAAGCGTAAAGGAGCAATTGTATCTAAAGTGCTAGAAAAGAGAGAGTTCATAGTTTCTGTTACATCATCAAGTTGTTCTGAGCTGTTGGATATGCTGAGGAATTGAGATAAATCAGGAAGATTACTTACAAAGCAGTCTTTTGTGGTAGAAGTGATGGTTCTACCATATTTATAAGAAGGAGTTGAATTTACAGCTTTAACTATATGGAGTTCACACAAGACTAGATAATGATCTGATATATCATCGCTTTGCTGCAGAATTTCAATACCATTAACATCAATTCCATGTGACAGTATTAAATCTAGAGTATGATTTCGACTATGAGTAGGTCCTGAAACGTGTTGTCTAACCCCAATAGAGTTCAGAATGTCTATGAATGCTGATCCTAATGCATCTTTTTCATTATCAACATGGATATTAAAATCACCCACAATTAGGACTCTATCTGCAGCCAGCACTAACTCTGATAGAAAATCAGCAAATTCTTTAATAAAGTCTGTATGGTGCCCTGGTGGCCTGTATACAGTAGCCAGTACAAACGTTACGGGGGATTTATCATTAATACTTTTTTCTCTAGATAATTTTATATGAAGCACCATTACTTCAAATGAGTTATACTTAAAGCCTGTCTTCTGAGAAATACTGAGAATATTGTTATAAATTGTAGCAACACCTCCCCCTTTGCCTTTTGGATGCGGCTCATTTTTGTAACAGTAATCTTGGGGGGTGGACTCATTTAAAATAATGTATTCATCTGGTTTTAGCCATGTTTCTGTCAAACAGAGCAAATCTAGGTTATGATCATTAATCAAATCATTTACAAAAAGTGCTTTTGTAGAAAGGGACCTGATATTCAGTAAACCAAGTTTTATCAATTGTTTCTGTGTATTGTAAACATTTTTTATTTGTTGAACATCAATTAAATGGTTACTCATAAATAGTTTTTGACGTTTTCTGTATTTTCCAGTTCGGGGAACAGACACAATCTCTATAGTGTGATATCTAAGTGAAGGAGTCTCTATGTGCTGAGAATTAACTGACTTCTGTGACGTGAGGCGGCTAGCAGACGGTCGGTTTAGCCAGTCTGTCTGCTTCCTGACCTGGGCTCCAGTTAGTCAAGTATGAACTCTAAGACTATGTGCCAAATTTCTAGAGAGAATAGCGGCACCACCCCAGGAGGGATGAACACCATCTCTTTTCAACAGGTCAGGTCTGCCCCAAAAACTCGTCCAATTGTCTATAAAACCTATGTTGTTTTGCGGGCACCACTTAGACATCCAGCCATTTAATGATGACAGTCTACTATGAATCTCATCACCCCGGTAAGCAGGGAGGGGGCCAGAGCATATTACAGTGTCTGACATCGTACTTGCAAGTTCACACACCTCTTTAACATTATTTTTAGTGATCTCCGACTGGCGAAGTCGAACATCATTAGCGCCGGCGTGGATAACAATCTTACTGAATTTACGTTTAGCATTAGCCAGCACTTTTAAATTTGCCAAGATGTCAGGCGCTCTGGCTCCCGGTAAACAATGGACTATGGTGGCTGGTGTCTCTATTTTCACGTTCCGTACAATAGAATCGCCAATAACTAGAGCACTTTCACCAGGTTTCTCAGTGGGTGCGTCACTGAGTGGGGAGAACCTGTTTGATGTTCTGATCGGAACGGAAGAGCGGTGTTTTGACCCGCGGAAAAAGTATTAATGATAAATCCCCCGTAACGTTTGTACTGGCTACTGTATACAGGCCACCAGGGCACCATACAGACTTTATTAAAGAATTTGCTGATTTTCTATCAGAGTTAGTGCTGGCTGCAGATAGAGTCCTAATTGTGGGTGATTTTAATATCCATGTTGATAATGAAAAAGATGCATTAGGATCAGCATTCATAGACATGTTTGTTACGTGCTGTCACGTAACAAATCTGTTTCAAAGATAAAATTAAATGATTTGCTAATTACAACACTGAAGTAAAAATGTAAAGCCTACACAAATGCTAGAAATCGTGAATATAAATAATTGGGAACCATGTAAAACAATTACAAATAAATTAAAAACAGTGCACATTTCATTTATCTATTATTACATTTATGTAGTTTTATTCGCTTGGCTGTTTCCTTATAAAAGTCCAGAAATTTGTCAACTTTTCCGTCAGGTGTCTTTTTTAATGATATGATGTCATTACGTTGCTGTCTTGCCGCCAGCCAATCGCTGCATTGCTGATCGTGGTTTCTAGTATCGATACATCTGCCCTTTTTGGGGAACACGAGAACACGCAGTAATCTTAGACAACTTAATCCAGATATTTTAATCTAATACGCAAATTCGTTTGAAGGACCAAATTAGCCAGAGATCAGTTATCAGGATTAGAAGATCTGGCATCTTTCAAATCATCTCAGATGTAATAAGCGAGGTACGAAGAACGGACCCCAGGGCTGCGTTTCCCAAAAGCATCGCAAGCTTAAGTACATCGTAGACCAATTGAAACCAATGGAGATACAATCAATTTAAGCTTACGATGCTTTTGGGAAACGCAGCCCAGCGTAGTAAAGTCAAGACTGTGAACTTGTGTTTGCGTTTTACTCTATGCCAGTGGTTTTCAAACCTCTCCATGAAGTACCCCCACCACTGCACATTTTGTATGTCTCCCTATATCTGACAAACCCACCTCAGGTCTTGCAGTCTCCACTAATGAGCAGATGAGTTGAATCAGGTGTGATAGATGAGGGAGACATACAAAATTTACAGGGCTGGGGGTACTCCAGGACAGGTTTGAGAATCACTGCTCAATGCTACATAGTGCTATGCAATATTTACAAATTTTACACATTTAACTGTGTAGTGTTATTTACAATTGAATCATATAATATTCTTGTAAGGAAAAGGTGTTTTTTTATACATTTCATACAGGGGTCACACTACATTTTTTGTTCCATTGACTTCCATTCAAACACATGCATGATTGACCCATGGGCTGGACTTAGGACACCCTCACCTTAGAATGAATTTGTTCATTAGACCTAACTTAGAAAATCATCTTTCACTCTTTTAGCAGTACGTAGTGTGTGTATATATTAAAAGTTTTTGAGTTGTTATACTCTTATGTTCATGCCCTCCTCTTCCTTTCTTCAAAGGGAGCTGTGATGTGTAATACAGATTAAAAGGACTGACAAATTAACGAACAAGACATTTTATTTGAAAAACAATATTAACTTGTTTTCCCTCCACAGGCAAAGGATTGTTTAACACATTGTTCTTTCTACATTTAACACAATGTGAGGAGGTCTGCAGCCACTGCTCCGCACACGTCAATCTCTGTGAATTTGGAATTCATTGAGATCGCCCCCCAGCGGTGAACCATTGATATTTTTGATGAAATCCTAGAGCTCTCTGATCCTCCATAGACAGCAAAGGTCCTATCATGGTCAAGGCACAGAAACATAGATATGGTTCATGTGACATCAGTGGTTCAACCGTAATTTTACAAAGTGACAAGAATAATTTTTGTGCGCAAAGAAATCAAAAATAAAGATTTTTCAACAATTCTTCTCCGCGTCACCCTAGGCACCATTATGGAGAGTACCACGATGCATGCGTCTGCTGCTGCTGACGTAGAACACGTGGTACTCTCCATAATGGCTCCTAGGATGCATGGAATAAAGTTCTCCGTCGCTATGAAGGATTTCCGTCAATTGCTGCGAGTCTACGACGGATTTCTGTCAATTGCAAGGTTCCGCCTGTCCTTAATGTCTTAAATTCACTTTTAATAATTTTAAGGCCGTAAATATGCTTACATTTATCAAATAGTGTAATAAATGTCTTAATTTTAGTTTGAATAGGTCTTAAATTAAGGAAATTAAGGAAAGACGAGGTGTATTCCGCCTGCTGAGGGGGATGTGATCAAAGCCTGGAACGGAACGAAAGCACGTTCCTCTCTCCACTAGGCGTTCTGTAATCACTCCGCTCTGGGTCCACTCACGGAAAAACTGCTCCGTGTTCACTCCATTTGAAAAGTTATCAGGGATTAAAGTTTCTGTCGCTACGACAGATTTCCATCAGTTGGAAAAAATGAGGGGAAAAGAAACATGTAGCGCACTATTGTGTGCTACATGTGCAGCACACAGTGTGCAGAAGAAGCAGTCGAACAGCAGAAGCGAACAGCAGTTTGTAAGTGTTTTGTCTTGTTTTCTCATTAGATCTCAGCTCAGTTGTCGTTGCTAGGAAACATTGTTTTTGCATACTGTGTTTTACCTGGTAAAAGCGTTCGCAAGTCGCGTTTGTTCTCGTGCTTATCGCAGGAGTTCCCAGTTTCGGTTTGCTAAGTAGGAAGGCGTGGTCAGCTGACTTCAGGGACTAGTAATTAGGCAAGTATAAAACTGGTTTGTACACCGCGGCAGCGGTCGCGGCAGCCCTCATGTGAAGCCCTCCAGCCCTCGTGTGAAGACCGACGAGTGTAAAGACGATTGACTCTACCTTGCACGACTCCCCCGAGCAAGGACACCGACAAGGCACTTGAGTATTGCTTTCTCCCCTTTCTTTACGTTTTGTCTAACTTGTACTCATCTAATTGTTTAATCAATTGTACTCACTATGTGCTTTCAAATCTGTACTATTACTACTAACACCTCGGAGAGCACGCGCTGTACGTTGGAGGCAGGCCAATCCTAATAATCTAGGAACGGTCCCTCTGTCCTCTACTACTTTACTCTCTGTTCCAATTGGTCTTTGGAACTGCCAGTCTGCTGTAAACAAAGCAGATTTTATTCCTTCTATTGCTACCCATTCCGGACTCAACCTCATGGCCCTAACTGAGACTTGGATCAAACCTGAGGACACTGCCACTCCTGCAGCTCTCTCCACTAATTTCACTTTTTCCCACACCCCTCGCACGATTGGGAGGGGTGGAGGCACAGGTCTCCTTATTTCAAATGAATGGAAATTTGATCTTCTACCATCTCCTACAGGCAACAGTTCATTTGAATCTCATGCAATTACTATTACCCACCCTGCTAAAATCCACATTGTAGTTGTGTATCGTTCCCCAGGTCAACTGGGTGACTTCCTGGAGGAGTTGGATGTGTTACTGTCAAACTTTCCTGAAGATGGTACTCCTCTGGTACTGCTCGGTGACTTCAACATCCACCTAGAAAAACCCCAGGCTACTGACTTCAACACTCTTCTCACTTCATTTGACCTCAAACGAGTGTCTACTACGGCTACTCACAAATCAGGTAACCGACTGGACTTCATCTACACACGCTACTGCTCCAATGACAACACATTAGTAACTCCGCTGCACACCTCAGACCACTTCCTCATCACTTCTAACCTCACACTAACTCCTGACATAGCACACGCTCCTTCGCAGGTCACCTTTCGACGTAACCTACGCTCGCTCTCTCCCTCTCGCCTATCCTCAATGGTTTCATCCGCACTACCTTCACCCTCTCAGTTTTCAGCACTCGACACAAACAGTGCTACTGACACTCTTTGCTTCACTCTAACATCTTGCTTAGACAACTTTTGCCCCCTTTCATCCAGACCAGCACGCGCTACCCCCTCTGCCCCCTGGTTGTCCGATGTTCTCCGTGAACATCGTGCTAAACTAAGGGCTGCAGAAAGGAAATGGCACAAATCCAAAAACTCTACCGACCTTAGTGTGTATCAGTCACACCTCTCTTCCTTCTCTGCTAATGTCTCCACTGCTAAAATGACATACTACCACAACAAAATTAGCAACTGTTCCGACTCTCGCGCACTCTTCAAAACGTTCTCTTCTCTTCTCTGTCCTCCTCCCCTCCTCCTTCATCAACTCTTACAGCTGATGACTTTGCAACTTTCTTCACAAATAAAACAAAATCCATCAGTGACCAATTCCTCACACCACAAACTAATAATAACTTCATAACGACAAATACACAATCTCTCACCTCCTTTTCTCCTCTCTCTGAGACGGAGGTTTCCAAACTCATCCTTTCCAATCATCCCACTACTTGTCCGCTAGATCCTATCCCCACTCACCTCCTTCAAGCCATTTCTTCTTCGGTCATACCTGCGCTTACTCACATTATCAACACCTCGCTTCACACTGGTACATTTCCCACAGCATTTAAGCAGGCTCGGGTAAGCCCACTGCTTAAAAAACCTGCTCTAAATCCAGCACTTTTAGAAAACTACAGACCGGTATCCCTTCTTCCATTCATTGCAAAGTCACTTGAGCGAGTTGTGTTCAACCAACTCTCCCTGTTTCTTGCACAGAACAACATTCTGGACAACAACCAATCTGGCTTCAGAAGTGGCCACTCAACTGAGACTGCCCTACTCTCGGTTACAGAGGCCCTGAGACTGGCAAGAGCAGCTTCCAAATCCTCTGTACTGATCTTGCTGGATCTGTCTGCTGCCTTTGACACAGTTAACCACCAGATCCTCATGTCCATCCTCAGAAAGATGGGCATCTCAGGAACCGCCCTCCTGTGGTTCGAGTCTTACCTCTCAGATAGGTCCTTCAGGGTGTCTTGGAGGGGTGAGGTTTCAAAGTCACAACTTCTTGCTACTGGAGTTCCTCAAGGCTCAGTGCTTGGACCACTTCTCTTTTCCATCTACATGTCGTCATTAGGATCGGTTATTCAGAAGCATGGCTTTTCCTACCACTGCTATGCTGATGACACTCAACTCTACTTCTCATTCCAACCAGATGATCCGACGGTAACTGATCGCATTGCAGCCTGTCTGAGTGACATTTCTAGCTGGATGATGGACCATCACCTTCAGCTCAATCTTGCTAAGACAGAACTGCTCGTGTTCTCCGCCAACCCATCACTTCACCACAACTTCTCTATACAGCTGGGTTCGTCAACCATAACTCCTTCCAGGACTGCCAGGAACCTTGGAGTTGTGATCAATGATCAGTTAAGCTTCACAGAACATATTGCTACAACGGCCTGGTCCTGCAGATTTGCCTTATACAACATTAGGAAGATTAGGCCCTTCCTGTCAGAGCAAGCTGCACAACTCCTTGTCCAAGCTCTTGTTCTCTCCAGACTGGACAATTGTAATGCTCTCTTGGCGGGCCTTCCCGCATGTACTATCAAGCCTCTGCAACTGATCCAGAATGCAGCAGCCAGAGTGGTCTTTAATGAGCCGAAAAAAGCTCACGTTACCCCTCTCTTCATCAGGTTACACTGGCTACCAATAGCCGCTCGCATCAAATTCAAGGTACTGATGTTTGCCTACAAGACCACAACTGGCACTGCACCAATATACCTAAACTCGCTAGTTCAAACTTATGCGCCCTCCAGAAGCTTGCGTTCTGCAAGTGAACGACGTCTTGTGGTGCCATCCCAAAGAGGTACCAAATCACTCTCAAGGACCTTTTCCTGGACTGTGAGTCTTTAGCCGTTTTCAAAAAACATCTAAAGACACATCTTTTTCGCCAGCACCTGACTAACTAATACTAACACTTACCTATTCTATTTAAAAAAAAATAAAAAATCCTAGCTACATTTACTGTGCTAGACTAACTGAGACTTGTCATGGCACTTGTATACTGTTGCTCTCTCGATGGTCTGATTGCTTCTATTGTTCTCCTCATTTGTACGTCGCTTTGGATAAAAGCGTCTGCTAAATGATTAAATGTAAATGTAAATGTATTGTTGTTGTTCTGCCGGCACACCAAAAATCATCCCCGCCATGGCTGCAGCTTCTCACTGACAATATAGTAACGCCGCTCGCATCATTCACAGTCGGGTTATTAGCAGAGAGCAGAGCAGAACTTGAATTTCGCAGGATTGCAGATATTAATAATAAGAATAATGTATTGTTGTTGTTCTGCCGGCACACCAAAAATCATCCCCGCCATGGCTGCAGCTTCTCACTGACAATATAGTAACGCCGCTCGCATCATTCACAGTCGGGTTATTAGCAGAGAGCAGAGCAGAACTTGAATTTCGCAGGATTGCAGATATTAATAATAAGAATAATTCTACTCATTCCTGCTGGTTCCGACAGAATTTTTGAGTCTTGATAACTCACTCGTGAGCTCTCATTTTCTGTGCGCCCACAGATTGTGATAAGGAGAGTGACTTTTAATAATTATTAAGGGAGTTTGCAAATATGATATTGGTTTAATACAACAGACCAATAAACAAGTACTACATGATTTTGCTCTATATCATCAACGAAAATAGTTCCAAATAAAGTAACAGCTGAGCCGCTGCACATCTCTAAAAGCAAACACAGCGGTGTTTCATTCATGAATGAAAGTGCGTTTTTGAACGAATCTAGTGATTCATGATTCCCCATTCATAAACACAGTCACTTGCTTCATTCCGGAATGAATCAGTCGTTCGAACGAATCAATTGAATAAATGATTCAGTGAAAAAAAATGATTGACTTGCCGCCACCTGCTGGTGGTTTAAGTTTAATTTTTAGCGTATCATTTCAGTTATTTAATTCCTTTAATATTTCTGCATTGGAAATTTTATATTTAAAACTTTAATCTCCACATGAATCTATGAATTTAATTGCACTCATGCCACATCTGAGCCTCATTAAACATCTGAAAATGTACCTACAACTACAAGCCACTTTTGTGTTCTTCTGTGCCACTTCTGTAGTACAAATACATTTTTTATTAATACTAATTTCATATGATTGGTAACTTATTTGTCTTATTCTACTTCTTATTATATTGTTTTAAATAGAATTTTTTTAAAAACTTATAACCATACATTTTTGAATTTGACAAAGATGAAAATGATGCCATTGCAAAGGTAAAAGGAAAATACCCCGGTATGTCACTTTAAGGAGTCAAATGTCACCTCGTATTAGCAAAGGCTAATTTTTGATCAGAATGTTTGATTATTGATCAGAAGGTGCTCCTAAATTTTTTAAATTAGGAGGACAAGCGCTCCTAAAACGAAAAGTAAGCATAGAGTCATGTGTAACATATTAGATCCATGCATGAGGTCTTAAAGAGACAGCAGCCTAAATAAACCTGCTGCTGTCTTTCATTATACAGTGAAGACTGTCCAGTGTTATTTTACAGTTGAATAGATTATAGCTAGACCTAACTGAAAAAATTGAAGTACTAATAATTTAATTTATATCTTATTGTTTTGTATTGTATTGTACCCTATTGATTGTAATTAATTTATTTGTTCTTATCTTATTATTTACTTAATTGTCTTTTTTAGTTAAAATAAATTAAATTGTAAGTGCGCATGAATCTTGGGTGGGGAGGGGGCGTGGTCCATGGGAAATAGTCCTGCCACCACAGCTGGAAAATATCCTAGAGGAAACACTGGATACATTGAATAAAATTAGAAAAAATGCATTTATAAAGGTAAAAAGAAAATGCCCCTGTAAATCACTTTGTCAAATGTCACCTCGTATTAAGAAGACACTTTTTTTTATCAGAATTATTTTATTATTGATTGGAAGGTGCTCCTAAATTTCTTAAATTAGAAGGACAAGCGCTCCTAATTACAAGAAGAAAAACATGGCTCTTAAACTGGGTGTGTGACAGGTATGGCTGTGGAATGGGGTTTGGCCGAGGAAAAATTTTCAGTCAGAAGATTTTGTTTTGCTTTAATCCATGAGGATGACGATGTACTTATTGCGTTTCTGTGGCTTGACCACGGTAGTACCCTTGCTGTCTATGGAGGGAAAGAGAGCTCTTGAATTTCATCAAAAATATCTTAATTTGTCTTGAAGATGAATAAAGGTCTTACGGGTTTGGAACAACACAAGGGTGAGTAATTAATGGTAGAATTTTTATTTTTGGGTGAACTATCTCTTTAAGGTTAAAATTGAGAAAAGTGTTTTAAATTCCAATACAAAGAGGCAAATTAGAGTCATTTTGTGGTCGAAAGAGGTTTACCCACTAGGTACCTGTATGGCTATTTAATAAACATACGTGAATCTACTAGTCTAATTTCTCAAAAGAGTATTGCAGGTCATACTAGCTTACTTATTAAGTTTTGCATTTGAATAACTATTTAGACATGATTAAAAACCAGGGCCCGGTTTCACAGACAGGGCTTAGACTGAGCCAGGATTAGGCCATAGTTCAATTAGGACATTTAAGTAATTTTTATAAACATGCTTAGAAAAAATCATTACTGGGGTGCATCTTAAGCCTTGTCTGTGAAACCAGGGGTAGGTTTTTTAAATGTGACATTGAAAAAGTTAGTAACTTTTAATGTTTAATGATACTTGAGTACACACAAGTGAACATTACTGAATGCAAGCAAATACTCAATTTAAGTCTAGAAAAGTTAAAAATGGTTACAATTGAATGTATTCATTTGCATTCAACAAAATATTTTTATCCTCTTATATGTACAGTATATACATATAAATTGACATTGAATTGAGATCGAAATCCCCCCCACCCCAAAAAATATCTCACTCCAAGCTGAACTTAAAAGTTGGCAACCCTGCTTTCATAAACCCACTGTCATCAAGACATGCAAGCAGTAATTGTCTGTGTCTATGATTTGAAATACAACCCCAAATCAGAAAAAGTTGGGACAGTATGGAAAACGCAAATAAAAAAAGAAAGTAGTGATTTCTAAATTTACTTTGACTTGTATTTCATTGCAGACAATATGAACACAAAATATTTCATGTTTTGTCTGATCAACTTCATGTCATTTGTAAATATACATCCTTTCCTGTCATTCAGACCTGCAACACATTCCAAAAAAAGTTGGGACAGGAGCAATTTAGGGCTAGTAATGAGGTAAATTGGTTAAATAATGATGTGATTTGAAACAGGTGATGTCAACAGGTGATTGTAATTATGATTTGGTACAAAAGCAGCATCCAAGAAAGGTCTAGTCCTTTAGGAGCAAAGATGGGCCGAGGATCGCCAGTTTGCCAACAAATACGTGAGAAAATTATTGAAATGTTTAAAAACAATGTTCCTCAAAGAAAGATAGGAAGAGATTTGGATATTTCACCTTCAACAGTGCATAACATAATTAAAAGATTCAAGGAATCTGGAGGAATTTCAGTGCATAAAGGACAAGGGCGCAAGCCTAAGCTGAACAACCGTGATCTCCGATCCCTCAGGCGGCACTGCATCAAGAATCGTCATTCATCTATAAGCGATATCACCACATGGGCTCAGGACTACTTTGGCAAACCTTTGTCAAGTACCACAATACGTAGTTACATCCACAAATGCCAGTTAAAACTGTACTGTGCCAAAAGGAAGCCCTATGTTAACAGTGTCCAGAAGCACCGTCAACTTCTCTGGGCTCGGAGGCATCTGGGATGGACCATCACACAGTGGAAACATGTACTGTGGTCAGATGAATCAGTATTTCAGGTATTTTTTGGGAGGAATGGACGCTGTGTGCTCCGGACCAAAGAAGAAAAGGATCATCCAGACTGTTACCAGCAACAAGTCCAAAAGCCAGGGTCTGTCATGGTATGGGGTTGTGTCAGTGCCCTTGGCAAAGGTAACTTGCACTTCTGTGATGGCACCATTAATGCTGAAAATACATAGAGATTTTGGAGCACAATATGCTGCCTTCAAGAAGACATCTTTTCCAGGGACGTCCATGCATATTTCAACAAGACAATGCAAAACCACATTCTGCACACATTACAAAGTCCTGGCTGCGGAGGAAGAGGGTACGGGTACTTGACTGGCTTGCCTGCAGTCCCGACCTGTCTCCAATAGAGAACGTGTGGCGCATTTTGAAGCGCAAAATGTGACAACGAAGACCCCGTACTGTTGCCCACCTTAAGACTTGTTTGCAGGAAGAATGGGACAAAATTACACCTGGAACACTTCATCACTTGGGGTCTTCAGTCCCTAAACGTCTTTTAAGTGTTGTGAAAAGGAATGTCAACATTACAAAGTGGTAAATGCTTTACTGTCCCAACTTTTTTTGGAATGTGTTGCAGGTCTGAATGACAGGAAAGGATGTATATTTACAAATGACATGAAGTTGACCAGACAAAACATGAAATATTTTGTGTTCATATTGTCTGCAATGAAATACAAGTCAAAGTAAATTTAGAAATCACTACTTTCTTTTTTTATTTGCATTTTCCATACTGTCCCAACTTTTTCTGATTTGGGGTTGTATATTCAATACAACTGCACTATGAAAACAGCAGCATACCATCAGGTCCTACTGTTGGGTGACTCGTGACTTGGGTTCTGGTGATGGTGGATCATCACTGACACTCTGGCTGTTATCATCTGAACCTTCACCATCCAAGTTTGCAGCCGAAACACACATATGTTCACACAAAATGTCTTTTTTTTTTTTTTTTAAAGAAAATCCTGAATACTTGATATTAAGATCTCCAGATGCAATGCACACCTTAAAGGTGGGGTATGTATATTTTCAAAAATGCTTTAGAAAGTCGGGCCCAGTACCAAAACAAACTTGTAGCCAATCAGCAGTAAGGGGCGTGTCTACTCATGATCCGGAGGAGAGAGCGCTCAGTGCACATGACGGACATTAGCCGAGCCGAGCGACGACAGAAAGATAGAGATGGCGGATAAAAAAAACAAAATAGGAAAATGTCTGTGGAACAAAAGAAGGCTTACACCGTGTCTACACCGGACGCGCCGCAACAGCTAAAATCTGCCTACAATGGACGCGATAAAGCGACCATTGAAAATCATTTGAAATTTGTGTCAATATGTCATAAATAGAACGCGGCAGCAGTTCACTGTCGGGGATTTGCCACGGTGCGGCATTCAGTCACTGATTATAATGAGTTCTATTTATAATGAGTTCTATAGTATTATTGTGCCGCTCACGTCCGGTGTAGACACCGTGTTACAATAAGGCAAGAAGTAGGACTTGTGTAAATATCGGATCAGCTTTCCAGCGCTGGAGAGAACTCGAGGAACGGGAAGGCCTGCGATCGGACGCCGAGGTTGCTTTGTTTCTTCTCGATAGGTGAGTAACATTGGTTTTGCTTTGTTTCACAGACCTAATCGTTGCCGTACGTATGTGTGGGGAGGAGCTATCAACATAGGGGTGAGACCCTTTTAGGGTCAAGTCAAGTCACCTTTATTTATATAGCGCTTTTAACAATACAAATTGTGACAAAGCAACTGCACAATATCAAAATGGGAAAATAGTGTCAATAATGTAAAATGACAAGATTAAACACTCAATTTTCAGTTAAAGGCATTTCATTGTTGAATTCAGTGATGGCATCGTCCAGCTCAGTTCAGTTCAAAAAGTTTCTGTTCAATCAAGTCGATGATATTGCTGGAAATGAAGTGTCCCCAACTAAGCAAGCCAGAGGCGACAGCGGCAAGGAACCAAAACTCCATTGGTGACAGAACGGAGAAAAAAACCTTGGGAGAAACCAGGCTCAGTCGGGGGGCCATTTCTCCTCTGGCCAGACGACACAGCAGTTCAATTCTAACTGCTACAAAGTCAGATTGGATGGCTCAACAGGTTCCCGAGGTCTTTTCTTGATGGCTCTCTAGGTGACGGGGTCCTCACTGGGAGACTGTCTCTGGGGCTCATCTAGGTGTCCTGGTCTCCGCTGACGTTCAGGGCTGTAGTAGAGGTCGTCTCTAGGTGCTGATCCACCATCTGATCTGGTGACTGCAGTGACCTCGGAATAAGAAAGAAACAGACTAATATTAGCGTAGATGTCAATCTTTTTACGATGTAACAAGTACATCATGTGTTATGGGAAGTTTTCCCGGTTCCGGTTGATCTAATTAATGCAGCCTAACAATCCTTTAACGGATTTGAATAATAGAAGTGTATTAGTGTGTTATGTGTACGCCAGGTTAAAGAGATGGGTCTTTAATCTAGATTTAAACTGACAGAGTGTGTCTGCCTCCCGAACAGTGTTTGGTAGATTGTTCCAGAGTTTGGGTGCTAAATAGGAAAAAGATCTGCCGCCCGCAGTTGATTTTCATATTCTAGGTATTATCAAATGGCCAGAGTTTTGAGAACGCAGCGGACGTGAAGGACTATAATGCGATAAGAGCTCGCTCAAGTACTGAGGAGCTAAACCATTCAGGGCTTTATAAGTAATTAACAAGATTTTAAAATCTATACGATGTTTGGTAGGGAGCCAGTGCAGTGTTGACAGAACCGGGCTAATGTGCTCATACTTCCTGGTTCTAGTAAGAACTCTAGCTGCTGCATTTTGAACCATCTGTAATTTGTTTATTAAGCGTGCAGAACAACCACCCAATAAAGCATTACAATAATCTAACCTTGAGGTCATAAACGCATGAATTAATATTTCTGCATTTGACATTGAGAGCATAGGTCTCAGTTTAGATATATTTTTAAGATGAAAAAATGCAGTTTTACAAATGCTAGAAACGTGGCTGTCAAAGGAGAGATTACTATTAAATAGCACACCTAGGTTCCTGACTGACGACGAAGAATTTACAGAGCAGCCATCAAGTGTTAGACAGTGTTCTAGGTTATTACTTGTGGGGGTTTTAGGTCCGATAATTAACACCTCTGTTTTTTCAGAAATTAGCAGTAAGAAATTACTCGTCATCCAGTTTTTTATATCGACTATGCATTCCATAAGTTTCTCAATTTGGTGTGTTTCACCAGGCCGTGAAGAAATATAGAGCTGAGTATCATCAGCATAACAGTGAAAGCTAACCCCGTGTTTCCTAATGATATTTCCCAAGGGTAACATATAAAGCGTGAAAAGTAACGGCCCTAGTACTGAGCCTTGAGGAACTCCATACTGCACTTGTGATCGATATGATACCTCTTCATTCACTGCTACGAATTGATGGCGGTCAGATAAGTACGATTTGAACCATGCTAATGCACTTCCACTAATGCCAACAAAGTTTTCTAGTCTATTCAAAAGAATGTTGTGATCGATAGTGTCGAACGCAGCGCTAAGATCCAGTAGAACTAATAGAGAGATACAACCACGATCAGATGATAAGAGCAGGTCATTTGTAACTCTAATGAGAGCAGTCTCAGTGCTATGATACGGTCTAAATCCTGACTGGAAATCCTCACAGATATCATTTTTCTCTAAGAAGGAATATAATTGTGAGTATACAACCTTTTCTAATATCTTTGACAGAAAAGGGAGATTCGAGATCGGTCTGTAATTAACTAGATCTTTGGGGTCAAGTTGTGGTTTTTTAATGAGAGGCTTAATAACAGCCAATTTAAAGTTTTTGGGGACATGTCCTAATGACAATGACGAATTAATAATAGCCAAAAGAGGATCTATGACTTCCGGAAGCACCTCTTTTAGTAGTTTAGATGGAATAGGGTCTAACATACATGTTGTTGGTTTAGATGATTTAACAAGTTTATACAATTCTTCCTCTCCTATAGTAGAGAATGAGTGGAATTGTTCCTCAGGGGATCTATAGTACACTATTTGATGTGATGATATAGCTGACGGCTGCATGGTTACAATTTGATCTCTAATAGTATCAATTTTGGAAGTAAAATAGTTCATAAAGTCATTACTGCTGTGCTGTTGGGAAATGTCAACACCTGTTGATGCTTTATTTTTTGTTAATTTTGCCACTGTATTGAATAAATACCTGGGGTTATGTTTGTTTTGTTCTAAAAGAGACGAAAAGTAATCAGATCTAGCAGTTTTTAAAGATTTTCTGTAGGATAGGGTACTTTCCCGCCAAGCTAAACGAAATACCTCTAGTTTTGTTTTCCTCCAGCTGCGCTCCATTTTCCGGGCTGCTCTCTTTAGAGTGCGAGTGTGCTCATTATACCACGGTGTTGGACTCTTTTCCTTAATCTTCCTTAAGCGTAAAGGAGCAATTGTATCTAAAGTGCTAGAAAAGAGAGAGTTCATAGTTTCTGTTACATCATCAAGTTGTTCTGAGCTGTTGGATATGCTAAGGAATTGAGATAAATCAGGAAGATTACTTACAATGCAGTCTTTTGTGGTAGAAGTGATAGTTCTACCATATTTATAAGAAGGAGTTGAATTTACAGCTTTAACCTGTTAACATGCACCAGGACGTGGGCGCACTGAAAGCTCTTTGAAAGCTCTTTGTTTGCACACGTCATTGCTTTCAAACAGATAAAGTAAAACAGGACAAAATGAATCTTGACAAACTATATATCATTTTGAAGGTCTAAGCCTCTAGCATCGACGACCGATCGCTGTTTTTCGATAGAAAGCTTATACGGAATGTATTTGCTAAATTTGTGTAAGCAGTACACATCAAAACATGTATTAAAAAACCGCAGCACATACCTTATTCATCCTGATAACGGCTCTCAAACGTCTCCACTGCTGTAAATCCTGGTTTCATTTGAAAGATAAGGGTCCACTGAACAACATTCCATCGAGCACTTTTAGTCCAAAGAAACAACAACGCTGTAATTTAGATCGTTAATCCTTTGTTTACGTCTCATCTCTTGAGGGAGAGTTATTGTTTGTGTCCGTTATGGAACAAATTATGCTCAAAAACAGCGTCTTGGTGGTAAAAAAACAGCATGATTTTGTAGCAGACAATGTCCCAAACAGAATGAAATCATCCAAAAAAAAAAAAGTCAAAGATACACGGAAGATTGATTATTTGAATTCTGGCGCTCCCTCGCGACGACGCATGACGCACGCTGTGACGCACCTGTCATCTGATGGGGCGTAACTTAGCGATCTTTTTAGCACAAAAAAAAACATTTCTTTTTTTTTGTTTTCATATATGTTTGCGTGTTTTGTGGGGAATTGCCTGTATCTGTGTGATTAACATCTCTATGACTGATAATCAGCAGGTAATTACTGACTGTTCACAGATATCAGTGTGAATGCAGTCTATATAAAAGGCCATTATAATGTGAATATTGACTATATTGGGCAGCCATCAGTATGATTAGCATCTGTATGAATGATCTTCAGCATGTGATTACTAATATATGAGCAGGAGAGCATCTGTTTGTCAGGAAATCAGTATGTAATTAAGTTATTTTTTTATTATTATTGTTTTTTTTATCACTCAAAAATTATTATTATTGTATTTTTCTAGTGCTCAAATAAATCACTTATACGATGTCTAAGATTATGTCTACTGTTTTATAATTGAAAAACTGCAGTGGCATGTATAAAGACTAAAAAGTATGTAGTAGAACTCTTCAATAATTTGGTAAATATTTTTCCTCAAACGGGGGGGGGGGGGACTAGAAAAATGTCTGCAGGAATCTCATTTTTCATGGTATCGTCTTCAGATTTGAAATATAATCTCATGAGACATGTGACTTTCAACCCATTACTTTTCTAGATTGCTCCAGGACTGATTTCATGTATTTTTATATGAAATAAAAAAAAATTCAGTGTGGTACAATTTTTATCAAGGCACTTCAGTGTCTATAACTTTTTATATTTTTGAGCATCATCAACTCTGGATGATGGATAGTAAAGGCCAAAGGGTCTTCTTTCCAAAGACACCACAATTGTGTGTGTGGCACACTGAAGTCAGGAGCTGTTACCATTTTAATTTAGTTAGTCATTTTCAGCTGTGATTCCCAATATGGGGGGTGCAGGTTAACAGGTTAACTATATGGAGTTTACACAAGACTAGATAATGATCTGATATATCATCGCTTTGCTGCAGAATTTCAACACCATTAACATCAATTCCATGTGACAGTATTAAATCTAGAGTATGATTTCGACTATGAGTAGGTCCTGAAACGTGTTGTCTAACCCCAATAGAGTTCAGAATGTCTATGAATGCTGATCCTAATGCATCTTTTTCATTATCAACATGGATATTAAAATCACCCACAATTAGGACTCTATCTGCAGCCAGCACTAACTCTGATAGAAAATCAGCAAATTATTTAATAAAGTCTGTATGGTGCCCTGGTGGCCTGCACACAGTAGCCAGTACAAACGTTACGGGGGATTTATCATTAATACTTTTTTCTCTAGATAATTTTATATGAAGCACCATTACTTCAAAGGAGTTATACTTAAAGCCTGTCTTCTGAGAAATACTGAGAATATTGTTATAAATTGTAGCAACACCTCCCCCTTTGCCTTTTGGACGCGGCTCATTTTTGTAACAGTAATCTTGGGGGGTAGACTCGTTTAAAATAATGTATTCATCTGGTTTTAGCCATGTTTCTGTCAAACAGAGCAAATCTAGGTTATGATCATTAATCAAATCATTTACAAAAAGTGCTTTTGTAGAAAGGGACCTGATATTCAGTAAACCAAGTTTTATCAATTGTTTCTGTGTATTGTAAACATTTTTTATTTGTTGAACATCAATTAAATGGTTACTCATAAATAGTTTTTGACGTTTTCTGTATTTTCTAGTTCAGGGAACAGACACAGTCTCTATAGTGTGATATCTAGGTGAAGGAGTCTCTATGTGCTGAGAATTAACTGACTTCTGTGACGTGAGGCGGCTAGCAGACGGTCGGTTTAGCCAGTCTGTCTGCTTCTAGGGTAGGGGCGTGTTTGTTTTGGTGATTTCAAATATCAACTTTGGCTACCAGAAATCACTTACCCCACTTTTAAATATATCAAAAGGCTAACAATTTCAAAGGGAACTATTTTTTTCTACATGACTGTATTATATGATCAAAAAAACAGAATTAAATGTACCAGACTCAGTTAGCAGTGTCATGGCGATTTGTCTTCTGTATTGTTTTACTGCTGAGGTCATAGTGGAAAATTTCAGAGGCTCTCCTGCAAATATTTTCTCTGCATACTAATATGACATAAGTTGAAAAGTTATTTGTCAGTTCACAGTACATAACAGATAGAATAAGTGTACCCATTAAGCCCACCAAAATCTAAGTTTAGGTGTTTTTCATAGATATTGACATGGTTTATAAGAAAAATCATTTGTTAAAAAGCAAGATTTATCTCTCATTTGAAAATTTATTAATTAGTTGATGTACATTTTAGAATATAAAATGAATATATTTTATGAATAAAGTCAAAAGTCTGGCATGAGCTTAATTGGTACTTCAGCACCATGTGTTCCAAATAAGCCCACATCATGATTGATTCACAAAAATATTAACATTTATTGATTTTAAAGAAGTAAAACATCAATATATTCATTAAGTAAGAGCAAAATATTAAAAAACAATTCATTTTGCTAATATTTTCTAGTGCTAATCACCTGTACCAATAACATTCAACATGAAAAGCATACAGTATGCAAAGCAGAACATTTCATGAACAAAGAATGCAACCGTTAGCAATAATTACTGTTTTGTTACTTTGGTTACTGAGCTGATTTCATTGTTTTACGTTTCTGTTTGTAGAGGTTCTCTACTTCCTTGGGGTTTTTCAGGTAAAAAGGGCCAGTGCCCTCTAGGTTTGCCTTGCAAATGATAAACCTGCACTCAACATCTTCAGTCTTCTCCCATAAAGGGAGATGGTAAGTGTTGTTCGGGCCTCTGTCAAGGAACTTCATGACCTATGACGTCTCTCCATTCAGTGGGGAGGAATCATTCAGGGCTTGGGCAATGTAATAGGCTGCCGGTGAACATCACAGCATAGTATGCATCTCTCCTATGACATTGGCTTCTTTCTCATGGACGTCACTGTTTACCTGGTCACTGTTGGTTCCTTGTGTTTTCTTTCTTTCCTGTTTTTGTTTGTTTAGTTTCTTCTTTTCAGCTTCATTCAATCTCTCCAGAGCCTGCTCTGAGGACAGAGACTCACCATATTTTAAGTTTGAGATTCTCTTTCTTTTCTTTGATGGGATGGGATGTTTTTCTTTGGCAGGAGGCGCTGTAGGAAAAAAACTATTTTACTCCAGTGTTTGAGATAGAAGAAGTGTTTGAAGAGTTGTTCTGGAATGAGAATGATGCACGCTGGGGTCTATGTTGGTGATATTAAAGCTGTATCACCCCAGTTTCTACACGTCTACGGCTGCTTTTATTAGGATCAAATGGCTATAACCTGCAAATACACACAACCTTATGTCCGTGCCATTTATAGCATAATCGGGCATGATAATTACGTGATTATAGGCAATAATAGAGGCCTATTTTACTTGCTTTGTGCCAACCAATCCAGTCCTTTTTACCAGGTGAAATATGTAGTAACATGTAGTTTCTACCTCAAAATGACTTGATTACATTCATGAGGGTTATATTTTACAGATTATAGATCATGAAGTCCTTTCTACCTGTTGAAATACCTTTAAATGGCCAATAAAACCCATAAAATTCTGTTTTACACTTGTCAAAAAGTGATTACAGCCTCTACATATTGAGAGAACTGTTCTTTGTCTGCCTCAAAATGGCTTGATTTCATTCATGGTTGTTATATTTGACAGATTATAGCTCATTCAGTCCTTTTTACCTGTTGAAATGCATTTTAAATGGCCAATAAACCCATACATTCTAAAGACAAGACCTTAATGTATATTTTCAACCATCAAACCAATTTACATAGCTCATAACCATAAAGATAACTCTTCAGGTGTATTCTACCTTAATTCATTGGATATATGCACATGATTTCTCCCTACAGATACATATTTGTAAGTACTCTTGTGTTATGTATCCTACAGACATATCTTTCATAAATGAAACATAGAATATTTTACTAAATGCCAAGTCAGAACAACACAATGATATAAACTATATACAACTATATACAATATACAAGTGTACCTACATTACACAGTAGTGGTGTTCAGTGACATGCTTCGCAAATAAATTTTTTATTCCTCCTTGTGCAGGGCCTCTTGGCGCAGCTCCTGTGATACCACCGTAGGCAGACGTCACAGCCAATCTGAATTAGACAAAAGAGAAAACCAAAAAATGATCGTGAAATATTTATCCAATAGTATTAGTAATTGTTTCAAGTTACTCTGTTTACAAAGCAGGCAATCATGCCTTTCAACTAAAATTAATCTTGTTTAGCGTGTTAAGGTATTGCAGAATTTAAAAATAATATTTAGTAGATTTTTGATTATCATCCTTTTTAAGCTGAACCTGAGAAGACATGTAAAACATGAGCAGTTACCCAGTGAGTGTGACCATCCTGCTCCCTGCAGAAATGACACGGGTCAGTCAAGTCATCTACAAAAACAAGTGGGTAATAATTTTTCTAATTGCCTCTTGGGGGCGCTCTGGAGAGCTGGAAGGAACCAGCAGGGGCTCTTGAGAGCTGGACGGAACCAGCAGGGGCTCTGGAGAGCTGGACGGAACCAGCAGGGGCTCTTGAGAGCTGAACGGAACCAGCAGGGGCTCTGGAGAGCTGGACGGAACCAGCAGGGGCTCTGGAGAGCTGGACGGAACCAGCAGGGGCTCTGGAGAGCTGGACGGAACCAGCAGGGGCTCTGGAGGGACTGGCCCTGGAGAAGCGGGCACTGGAGGACGCTGTTGAGGAGCGGGCACTGGAGAGCACTTGTGAGGATTAAGGATCATTGCGCTTGCCATATTCTCTGTCGGCGGGCAAGGAAGAGCCGCGGGCCGCGTTGGCGGGCTTGGGGGAGCCGCGGACGACAGCAGGCTGGTTCTGGCTCGGGCCCGGACACTCTCCAGACACCGGAGGATCCCTTCCCTCCATTTTAGTCCAGTGGTGTCTGGGAGGTCCACGGGACGATGGGCATTGGCCCCGTGCCAGAACAGCAAGAGGATGGTTGCGTCATCAAGGCCCGTCGCCGTGGCGAGCCTGCAGAATTCCCAGGAGTACTCGGGGAAAGGGAGATCTCGGTGGGCAAGGGCGATGAAGCGGGCAGCGATTTCCATCGCCGCGGGAGCCAAAAAAGCAGGAGACAAAAAACTTTTCAAACACGGCAAAACAAAAACGAGGGAGGAGAAACGCCGCTTACTTCTCTTTAGGTTCGCTGTTCTGTCAGGCTCTCGGGGGAGCAAGGAGCGAGGAGACATGGAGAATACTTTAATAAAACACAAGGAAGACGTATAACAGCGAACACAGGACACAGGAGACACTGGGCTTATAAAGACAAGGAAATCAAACGAAGAAGAACTGAAACAGGTGGGGAGCAATCAAACACAGACGGAGACTAATGAAGACAAACGAGGACAGGAACAGGAAGACCAAATATGGGCACGAGAGGGGAAACACGTGACATGGGGAAGAACACAGGTCTGACAGTAAGTTTAAAATATGGGTAACGCTTTAGATTACAACCCACAAAGAACTACGTAAGTATACTGAATTTACAGTGTACGTTTCTGTAGTTATAGTGTACCTATAAAGAACGTACGTGTAGGTATAAGGGAACAATATGTTACGTTTGGGTAACAACCAGATATGCAACCTGCAAAGAACTGCGTAAGTAAACTGAAGTTTCAGCTTAACGTTTTTGTAATTATAGTGTAGGTATAGGGGAATAATATGCAACATTTGGGGAATAAAGGTGTAACAACCTGTAAAATTACAAATCATTTATACTGCAAGTATTTTGAAACTAAGGGGTACCTATTCTAATATTACGTGGTATGGCCTAAACAATAATCTCATGTTTAGGAGTGATTTAGAAAGACGATATTTTTTGTATAATTTTATACTGGTATTTTATTATAGGCCTAGGTATTTTTAACCATTCTATTATTAAAGGAAACATGATGATTACTGAACAACAAAACTGCACATCTAGTGAACTGAGTTAATGAGTTTCTGCTATGATTTATAATTCACAAGTCAGCTTACCTTATGAAAGCTTATTCGTCAATCTAAGAGTCACACCAGCAACTTCCCAACACCACTATCACCAAATAACTTTGCATGATATACCATCAAGGTTCAATGCAGCTTAAAACAAGCTTACCTCTTTCCAGCTGTTCGCAGAAAAAAAAATGCATGATACAACATTTGTATTTCAGTGGATGTATACTGTGATGTTTTTATAGCAAAAAAAGGATTTAGTTTGGCCATCAAACAATTAAATTAAAACTAGTGCAATATTTTTCTCTGTAATTACTGTGCAAATATACAATTGTTCTGTGTTTAAGCCCAACTTGTTCCTCCCTTATTCCATGTAGTTACAGTGTAAATACAACATTTGCGGGCTGTAAATTAAAGTGGTGCTCTGTTACCTCCTTGTTCCATGTAGTTACAGGGTAAATACAATATTTGCGGGCTGTAAATTAAAGTGGCGCATTGTTACCTCCTTGTTCCATGTAGTTACAGGGTAAATACAATATTTGCGGGCTGTAAATTAAAGTGGCGCATTGTTACCTCCTTATTCTATGTAGTTACAGGGTAAATATAACATTTGCGGGCTGTAAATTAAAGTGGTGCTCTGTTACCTCCTTATTCCATGTAGTTACAGGGTAAGTAGCTACAACAAATTGCTCTAAAACAATTGTTTATACAGTAGGTCATACATTATCTATCAGGTAATATATCAATGAACATGGTGACTGTTTTGTCATGGCAAGGATGATGGAAGCAAGATGCAAGAAACTCAGGTTTAATGTAATAGACGTACAAATGAATATTCCAGAACACACAGATGAATCAGTCCAGCACACACACACAGCAACTGGCAACGCAGGGACTAGATGGTCAGTGCAGATGACGTGATGAATAGTCCGGTTGAATAAGTGAGCCAGGTGATTTCGTGAGCGGTGAAACAATGAACAGGCAGGAACACGAGGCAGGAACATGAAACTGGAACACCAACGAGCAACACAGGATCTCAGACACGGACATCAACCAACGATCTGACAATGAGAGGAGATCAGGAGTGAGTATATATATGATCGCAAATGAGTTGCAGCTGTGTGATGGTGATGGGATGATGGAAATCAGCTGGAACGCTGATAGTGCGAGTGGAAACGCCCACTCGCGCGCACCCACACGTGTAAACAACAGTGACACGAGACAAGGAGGAAACAGTGAATTTACAAACCGTGACATGTTTTATTTAATTCAAATATTATTTGAAATTTGGGTTTTTAAATTTAAATCACACACAATATGACAACAGTAACAACACAGGCAACAGATAATAAAAGATAAAAATGTATTACACCGGTTCCGAAAAAGTAAAGCAACTCCATACTTATACAGCTTATACAGTTAAACCTAATTCTTTTGAAAAGTTTAAGAACAAAATTAAGATTTTGTTCAATTTGTTCATGTTTTTCACCCACTGACGAAGTTAAACTATTATGGCCAAACCATCACATCAATAAACACACAGTAATAAACACTGAAAGTCAATATTAAACTATGTATTATAGCGAACTGACAGGATTTTACCATTGTGATCCACGTCCTCAAGCACCATTTTGACTTAACTGTTACTTCAGTTCCCAGCATTACTGCTCAATGTTGTGAGAACATACTCGGACAAAACTCTCCAGTTTTAAAAGAACACATTCCAGTCAGTTTCAAAAATCTCTCTCGTCTTCGCTTTGATTAGGTTTCTTGTATTTTCGACACATACCTGTCATGAGCACCGCAAATACGGATAGACTCGTGTCAAGCGCCATTCAAGCTGTTTCCAGTTCCCGATCAGCACATTCACTGCTCCAGTTTTAAATGAACACCGTTTCAAAGTTGTCCCTCGTCTGTGCTTCGATAATTTTTTTCCTATTTTCCACACGTTTCCATCTTCAGCACTGCAGACACAGTGTACGTTTTTGCTAAATCGCTTGCAAATATAAGATTGTTGTATAGCCTACATACCATGTAATATTAGAAGTAGGTACCCCTTAGTTTCAAAATACTTTCAATTGTAATTTTACAAGTTATTACCCCTTTATTCCGCAAACTTCACATATTATTCCCTTATACCTACACGGAGGTACTGAATAGGTACACTATAATTACAAAAAAGTTACATTGTAAATTCTGTTTACTTACGCAGTATGTTGCGGGTTGTAATCTAAAGCATTACCAAAAAAAGTACAGCAAAAACATGTTTCCAACCAGTCTAAAAAGATATTACATGATGATTACATTAAATGATTTCATTGATATTAAATGATATGTACAAACATATAATATTCTAAGAGACACCTGTATTCTCAAGAAGAGAGACTGCAATCTGCTGCCTTATGGAGATCACACTTGAAGCAGAGTTAGCAAATGCCACTGGGAACCACCCAAGATGCACTCGGCAAACTGTTACGACTTCCTATTTGGCTGTTGTTGTTGTTGTTATTATTGGTGTCTAGGGAATAAGGAAGTAAACACAAAGAATAAATTAATAAAGAAAAATCAAAGATGTTTTTAGAATCAGGGAGGCTGTCTGTTACTACTGATAGTATCCGGCCATACCCAGAAATCTACGCAACTCACATCTGGTCTTTGGCACAGGAAATTCACTAATAGCTGTAAATTTTGCTGTTAACGGTCGCACTTGTCCTTGTCCTATTTCTTTACCTAAATAGGTCACAGTTGCTTTTCCGATGTCGCATTAGGATAGGTTTAATGTCAAAAATGCTTTCTCTAGACGTTTAAATACGGTCTCCAACAACGATATATATATTCAGTTAATGTTAATTTTTAAGTTCATTTTATTTCAAGTAATGGTTTTATTTTAT